>BQNB010008189.1:0-90924 GCA_026074375.1 Tanacetum coccineum
AAATCATTCTCAACAATCTCAATTCCCAAGATGTTGATCCCCAATGAACAGATCTTAAACTCCTTAGCTTGATATAAGGTTTAACATCCTTGGATAAATCCAAAAGTACTAAGACTGAAACTTTGAGTGTATGATATAAACTATGCGGAATCTAGTTTATACCACTAAGAAGAATAAAGAAAAAGTATGTTTGAGACACAGAAATACAACCAAAACAATAAGCTCCAATATATTAATACGAACACTCTTTGACAGTGTTAGGGTTTACAACCTTGAAGCTATGAAAAACTATGAAAGACTGATATATGTGATCTATACCTTAGGGTTCCTTTTATACACCAAGGAAACCCTAATGGGCTTACAAAATGCGTATAATGATAACGCATATCTATTCCTTATTTAACTCATGCATATCATAATAGCAGTACTAACTATACAAGACTAGCAGCACTAACTATTAACTAACAATATTAATTATACTGGCAGTACTAACAATGTATTGGCAGTACTAACTAATATAACTAACAGTACTAATACTTAGACTGTTTTCACGAATCTTCATCAGCAACATCAACTCTGAACCAGCAGTAGTAAATTAGTACCAGCAGTAGTAACTCAGAATTCCCAACAATCCTCCCCTAAACTTGATATTTACTTGTCAATCATCAAGTTTCTTCACTGTAAGCTCCATAAACACTAGGATAATGTATCCAAACACTTTACTACTCTTCAAGCAATGATTTGATGAACTTGATAAGCTCAAATGCCATAGTACTTTCTTCTTCAGCTTCTAACTGCAAGTTCAACATCTTCTCCAGTAATTCCTTGATCAGGGGGTACTTCTTCTCCACTAGCATATTAATTTCCATGGGTGTACCATCCATAAACAGAGTGTGAACTCCACAGCTTTCATACAATTTCCATCTCAGCAATTTCCAATTCAGTTGATTCATCCATAGTGCATCTTTTTCATCTGGGTCAAATATCATCCTTAGATCTCCCCAAAGCAACAAATCATATCCTTTAAGAGGATGATCTTAAAACCTTTCCTGAACTAACCTGTATAGATCATTCAAGTCTTGCCTGTCAAGTCTTCTTAAGAAGGCTTGTGTGTATCCATGATAGCTTAAACTTCCATCAGCTCTGGTTAATTTATAAACATACATGTCTTTTGCTTCCATCTTTCCCAACAACTGATATTCCCAATTCACAATAGGAAATTTTCTGGATAGTGGCTCATAGTCCACTTTACTGTCATCATTAGAAATTATCTTTAAACTTAACCTAAGCTCTTCCTTCTCCTTCTCATACTCTGTTGCTTCTTCTTCTATAACATCCTTTGCAGATTTCATCACTTTTGGTTTCTTTGCAGACTGTGTTACATATGATCCTGCAACTCTTTTCAATCTTTTACCTGACTTCTGAGCTTCTTTCTCTGAATCCATTGGTGTGAAATCATGAATCCTCTTTTGCTGTCTTTCATACAACCCCTGGATTTCTTCATAAGACTTTCCTTTCAGCTGACTGTGTTTGTAACCACCCATGTTCTTTAGATAAGTCATCATAAGATTCCTCAACTGTGTTTTAGTAGATGGTTTGTTTCTGATTGCCTCTGCTCTTTCAGCTGCTAACTGTTTCTTTCTCCTTTCAAAGAATTCTGCCAATAACCTGGCCCTTTCTTCAATTGTATACTTCTCTTGTCTTCTTTGTCAATTCTAGCAAGCCAGTTTAATCAGCATCCATCCTTGCCTGCACCTTATCAAACAATTTAGCTATAGCAACCTTAAAAGCCTCTTCTTGTCTTTCTCTTTATACTTTGAGTTCTTTATCCAATTTTGCTTGAAGTCTTAAGGCTACTTCAGCATCTCTTTCCATCTGTGCATCACCTTGAACCTTTTTCTTTGTCTTCTCTACAGATTCATTCTCTTGTAAAATGCCTTTACCTTTGTCTTTAGGATCAATGGTTGGAAGAGGTTGAAGTGTAGTTATTGATCTGACTGGTCTAGAAGAGTCTTTTACATTTTTAATAACAACTCCTTTCTCCTTAGCTTTCTCTTCCTTCATCTTTATCAAAGTCTGAGCCATAGCCATAGTAACATCCTCATCATCAAAGACTATTTTTGTTGTAGGAGGAGTCCTTGGTGCAACAGTACTAATAGTTTTAGAAACACTGGCAATACTAACTCCCTCACCAACAGTATTAACTGCTTTTTTAGTATCAAGAACTTCTATGTCTCTCTCTTGAACAAAATCCATTCCTTCATCCACCAGATCATCAATATCAGCAAAAACATCTTCTCCAAACTGTAACTGAGTCTTCAAATGTTTCCTCCCCTGTTTGGATACATCCTTCTTACCCAAACTCTGTCTCCTGGAGGAACCAAATCTGAATGGATGATTCTTAAGGATTCCTGATCGTTGTCTTTGTTCCAGTTTAGTGACTCTCCTCTTCAAACCAGCAATCTCCTTGCTTAAGCAGTCTTTACTTTCTCTGATCATGAATCCTGTGAGATAGCTTGGTAACCTAGATCCATCAATTCATTAAGTTCAAGGCTACCCTCACCACTTCCAGGTGTGTTAACTCCTGGGAGAGGTAAATCATGGGTGTGTTTGGTACATTATCCGTCAATTCAATTTGATGTTCCATGCTGTCCTCACCACTTCCAAGTGTGTGACCTCCTGATAGAGGTGGATCACTGGACAAGTTGATTACTCCCCTCAGACCTAGTCTGAGCTTGCATACCTCCTATGGTTTCTTAGCGCTAGGGACCACTACCTAAACCAAGTTCCAAGGAAAATGGTTCATTAAGTGTTGCCGTAAATTAGGTCTTGTTGATATTACCACGAGCCTGCTCTGCCTCTAAGCTAGAAGCAGTAGTGGTAGTCCTTTCCACACTATCAAACATCTCCTCATTGATAGCCTCATTACCAACCTTATTAAGGGAACCACCAGACTGAGGTATCTTGGTGTTCTGACCTCTATTGGTTCTCCTATATGTGTTTGGGTCTTTTGGTGGTGCAGCAGAAGTAGTAACTTGAGATAGAACTTCTGGAGGAGCAGTAGAAGGTATTGGTTGGGGTTTAAGAGGTTGCTCTGAACCTTCACCAACTACTACTGTAGGAACCAACATATTTTGAAACAATGGTGTTACTCTGCCTGAAAATCCTTTTCCTGGTTTCCTCATATTTGTAAAAACCTCTTTAGTAAGTTTAGGTGTTTCATGAATATCATTAAAAGGTATTACCAAATTTGGAAGTTGAATATTAAAAAACAATTTCAAAAACCTTGGATACATTAAAAACTTCTTTGGATCCAAGTTCCTTAACATACCATCAAAAATCAATTTAGAAAAATTAAACTTTTGACCCTTTGCTAAACAAATAATTGCAGAAGCCAAATTTGTAGAAAACTGATCCCATGAAGTAGATTTTGAACTTAAGCAATGAAGGATGGTATGTATGAGGTACTTCCACTGAGGAGAAAATAAACCTTTGTAAAAAGTTAATTTATCAGAAGCTGGTTCATATCCCATCAGTGCAAGGTTTTCAAAAATTTCATTAGTTGTTAGGCAAGCAGTACCATCCTCATCATTTAAGTGAAGATCTCTCCTTACTGATGATTCTGATACTACCACAACCTTTCCATCAACATTGGCATGTATTTGCTTCTCTGAATTGATTGTTTTGAGACAAGCAGTGTTCCAAAACTGTTCAATGTATGAAGCATAGATAGTTGGACTTACAGTGAGAGCAAAATTGATCGAACTAGATGTCAGGAAGTCCAATATCTGATGAAAGTCAGCATTCTCCTCAGTCTTTTCCAGATAAGCAACCATGTTATGTTGTTTGACAAATGCAAGATCAGCCATTGTTGATGAATTCAGTTGGTCGGCAAGAAAAATTGATTAGGGTTTGTAAATTTAGAGCGTATGAGAGAAATTAGGTGAGATTAATGTGTGATTGAGAACGGGTTTTATAGAGTTTAGGAAACCTATTGATGAAGAAACCATTATAATTACACATTAGACCCCTAGCAGTACTTCCTCTAACGGTAACCCAGCAGTACTA
Source organism: Tanacetum coccineum (assembly GCA_026074375.1). Classification (NCBI taxonomy): domain Eukaryota; kingdom Viridiplantae; phylum Streptophyta; class Magnoliopsida; order Asterales; family Asteraceae; genus Tanacetum; species Tanacetum coccineum. The sequence continues at coordinate 4,069 of BQNB010008189.1, forward strand.
AGTTTGCCTGGCAGCACTAACTCTATGCCTGACAGTACTAACTTTTGCCCAACAGCATAAAGTAAGCCTGTCAGCACTAACTAACTTCTTACCATGTTTAACCCTTAATACCGGTCCAAAGAGCATCTTTAACCCAATACATCCATCAAAACCATCTTTAAACACCTGTGAGCAGCACTAACCAATCCTAGCAGTATAAACATTTTGTACCAGCAGTACAAAGTTTCTTCAAGTAGTGAAAGCTAAGCCCAACAGTATTAAGTAACTGATCATCATATTTACCTTCCAACTTCAATCCAAATAGCACTTGTGTATAATCCACTACACTTATACACCATTAACCTCCCCTGAAACCATGCAGCTACAAATTTAGAAGTCCAATGCTAGCGATTAAATAGTTGAACCTGCTAACATCAAATCCCTTTGTCAATAAATCAGCTACATTATGGTCTGTATGGATCTTAAGCACCTGAATAAGTCTCTTCTCATAAGAATCCCTGATAAAATGGTGCCTAATCTCTATGTGCTTGGTTTTAGAGTGAAACACTAGATTCTTCACAATACAAATGGTGCTTTCATTATCAATGTAAATCTTGGTGTTCATGAAGTTGAATCCATAATCAAGCATTTGATTTTGAATCCATAACACCTGTCCACAACAATTTGCAACAGAAACATATTATGCTTCAGTAGTGGAGTTTGCAACTATCGTTTGCTTTTTACATTGCCATGAAATTAATCTCTTGCCAAGAAATTGACAACCTCCTATTGTGGATTTCCTGTCAAGACTAGCACCAGCATAGTCACTATCTGAAAAGGCTTCCTAGTCAAATGATGAATCTCTAGGATACCAAAGGCCTAATTTAGGTTGACCTTTCAAGTATCTAAAGATCCTCTACACAGCATGAAGATGTGACATTTTAGGAGTAACTTGAAACCTTGCACAAGCACAAACCACAAACATTATGTCAGGCCTAAAAGCTGTTAAGTACATCAATGATCCAATCATTGATCTGTATAAATGAACATCTACAGCTTCAGCTTCTTCACCTTTAACCAATGCCTTATTAGTCTCTATTAGAGTGCTTGCTGTCTTCACAGCTGCAAAATCAATCTTCTTTAATATTTCAGCCACATATTTGTCTTGGCTAATGAAGATTCCATCATCCTTCTATTGTACTTGTAATCTTAAGAAGAAAGTGAGTTCCCCCATATAACTCATCTGGTATCTCTTATGCATCAAACCTTCAAACTCATCACATAAAGACATCTTTGTAGACCTAAAGATGATATCATCAACATACACCTATACTAACAAGTTATCACCTTTGTCTTGCTTGATGAACAAAGACTTATCAATAGTGCCTCTTCTAAATCCATTTTCAATTAAGTAGGTAGACTAGGTCTCACACCAGGCTCTAGGAGCTTGATGTAGACCATATGAAGCTTTTTCTACCTTATACACTTTGTCAAGAAAATGTGGATCTTCAAAACCAAGAGGTTGGCAAACATATACCTCTTCTTCAATAGTACCATATAAGAAGGCACTCTTTACATCCATCTGGTGCACAATAAACCCCATAAATGATGCATAGGCAAAAAATAACCTGATTGCTAACTGGAGCAAAAACCTCATCATAATCAATGCCTTTTTGGGTATAACCTAGTGCAACCAGTCTTTCTTTGTTTCTGACAACAATTCCTCTCTCATCTTTCTTATTTCTAAAGACCCATTTGGTTCCAATTGGCCTCTTGCCATTAGGTAAATCCACCAGAGTCCATACCTTTTGAAGTTTAAATGGCAGAAGCTCCTCTTGCATTGCCTCTACCCAGCTTGACTACATGATATCCCCTATCAGATTTGGACTTATTACACTCCTGATTTTCTAACATCTCAGATGAATTCACAAAGCTTTCTGCTGCAGGAGAAGCTGTAGTAGAAGAAGCTGCATTATATCCTAGTCCAGTTTTAAACTTGTCAATAACTTGACTTTACAGCAAATTATTCAAATATTTAGATGAATTTGAAACTTCTCTAATTGGTTTGTTTTAAACTCATCTCCCTCTCTTTTTCTGCTTTTTCCAATTTCTTTTTGTTTTCAACTAAAGCATTATCTCTTAGTTTAACTTCAAGATTTAAAACATTAATGCTCTCTTCAAACACAACCCTCATTTTTCTTATAGTAAGCTAGTCTAGCTTCTACTGACTCTAAACCTGCTTTATAAGATACTAAATTAAATTGAGACTTGTTGTAATCAGAATTCAAATTGTCATATTGTTCTTTAAGAGTAGCATAAGCTTTTACACATGATTTAGAACAAGAATCTACCTCAGAATCTGAACTGGAAGAACTTCCTGAAGATGTATGTGCCATTAAAGCAAAGTTTGTAGGATGCTCTTCTTCAGCTTGGTAGCTCCAATCATACCCTCCAATTCCATCTTGAGCAACCAATGCATTTTCATTGGGAGTTTCCACTGTCACAGTTCTTCTATTATTCTCTTTTTCTCTTTTCTCCTGATTCCTTGGAAGTCTACATTCTCTTGCAAAGTGACCATATTTATGACAATTGTAGCACTCCACTTTTGACCTGTCAAATCCAACTCTTTTACCATTTACATCCAACTGCCTGCCTGTCCTCTTGATGAATCTCCTAGCTCTAATTGTCAGCATGGCCATTTCCCATTGTAGATCCATTTCTTCTAGGTCATCAGGATCAATTTGTTCTAGATCCTCTCTTGACATTTGAGGAGAATTAGGCTGACTAGCTAGGAAAGCACAGATCACAGCATCACTAAGGTTATCTCCAGATGTAGGACTACTTTGAGTATGAGCAGTACTAACTCCATAAGCAGTGTTATCTGCCTCATTTGTACTGCTGTTGCTGTTAGTGCTGTTGGAGGACACAAAAGCCACATTTTGTGAATTTTGACTTGTGTTTGTTGAATCTTTGAGTTCAAGCTCATATATCTTTAAGTTGTTGTACAAGTCATCCAAACTGATGGTTTCAATTTCTACTTTGTTCCTCCAGATTAAAGCATGAGTCTTCCATTCAGATGGAAGACTTCTCAACAGTTTTAAGTTCATGTCCTCTTGAGAAATTGTTTCACCTTGGATCTCCAACTGACTAATAAGTTTTTGCAACCTATCAAAAGTTTGATCCATTGTTTCTGAGCTTGATCCTGAAAAGTTCTCATATTGTTGCTTGAGTAGAGTCCTCTGAACTTTCTTGGATTCCTTGTTACCTCCATACCTCTTCTCTATGGCTTCCATGAGCAGTTTTGCATCCTTATATGAATGAAACTTCAGTTGATCCTTATTTGGGAGAGCCATCAACAGAGTTCCTCTAGCTTTCATCTCATTCCTCCTATCCTGCTTTTCTTCTGCAGTAGTAGGTTCATATTCTTGCTCAACTTCTCTAATTTTTCTTTTCAGCACTTTGTTGCCATTCAGAATTACTTCCCAGAGGGAGTAATCAGTCATGAGGAAGTATTGTTCTATCCTTATTAACCAGAGATCATATTCCCCTAGGTTAAGGATAGGAAGTTTTGCAGTCAGAGTTGTAGAAGTAGTTCCTGCCTCTATCTTATCACTGAGAGATAGATCTAGTAGAGATTGATTGTTTCTTCTTATTCAAAGCTTCACAACAAGCTCTGATACCACTTGTTGATCCTAATGAATAGATCTTTAACTCCTTAGCTTGATGTAAGGTTTAGTATCCTTGGATAAATCCAAAAGTACTAAGAATGAAACTTTGAGTGAATGATATAAACTATGCGAAATCTAGTTTATACCACTACGAAGTATAACCAATGGAACAGTAATGTATGTTTGACAAAACATAAAATATAACCAAAATAATAAGCTTCAATATATTAATACGAACACTCTTTGATAGTGTTAGGGTTTACAACCTTGAAGCTATGAGAACTATGGAAAACTGATATCTAAAACCATAACCTAGGATCTCCTTTTATACACCAAGGAGTCCTTTACAAGATAACTACAAATCTTCTAAACTTCTAAAAGATATCAACATATCTTCTAAAAAAATAAGCAATAGAAATAAGCTGTATCAAATAAGCAGTTTAGAAATAACCAAAACAGATTTAAAAGCAATAAAAAGAAATTAAAGTGGTACCTGCTTCCAAGCATTAATGACTGACCTAAAAAGCTCTAAAACACCATTAGCTTATTGATAATAAGCTGAAATTAAACCCATGAGTTCATCCATTGCTAACCCATCATCCATTTAAGCTTAATACCACATTTCTTAACCCAAATGCAATTTACTTAATCAATAGGCTCAAATAAGCTTTTGAAGGCTTATTTAAGCTTATTGAGAGCTACTAGAACTAAAAATGAATTAAGACATTTTTAAAGAAATTTGCACTAAGGAAAAATTTGAATTTAAAGCACAAAAGGTTTAAGCTGAAACAATGACTTTTATTGATGAAATTTGATTACAATAAGCTAAAATGAGCAGTATTAACTCTAATAATCATCTTGAAGTCTTTAAATCCTAACAATTAGAATGAGAAACTCCCCTGATATTGGCTCGGTAGATTCTCCAAGTTGTGTTTATGAGCGAGATTGTGTGCTGGAAAAGCATCTGAATTCCAACATGACTTCAACCACACATAAGATTCCAGATAATAACATTATTCCACTAAACATAGTCCGATATTTCTTTCACGAGGTCCTGTAGAAAAAATAGGAAAAACAGGTGCATTCCTATCTTGGTATCTACGGTTAATTTAAACTAAACTAAACAAACTAACTACGGGCCAGTCTGGTGAATACGCCGTATCAGGTTAATGAATACGCCTTATTGCCAGAACTGACAATAATGTTTTTTAAAGTGAAATAAAATAAAGACTGATAACATCCACACATTCAATACGCCATATAGTATAGGGCAGATACGCCGTATTGATGTCTGGGGAAGACAGACTCGACAAAAAAATTAAAATAACAATCCATGTTGTCCTCCCGGAAGCAAATTTTGTTTACCAGCGAAGTCTTTAATTTAGACTTTTTCTTCAGCTTCTCTTTTACTCAGCTCTAGTCACCATCCATACCTTTCGTCCATATCAAAATATTTCTTGGTAAAAGTTCTAGGCAACGCCTCTTTTTCATGTGATAGTTAAGAATCGTCAATTCCATACTTTCTTTTATAGAACATACTCATCATCATTATTGAAAGAGATATTGTGCTCATCATATATCTCCTTACATTGCATACCGGCTACTCACGAACTTCACATAATTCTTCTCTCTCATTATTTATCTCATAAGCCTCATCATAGTTTGCATATATGTTTCATCATTTCATTTGTTTGGAACGCGACTCATCATCATCATCCTTGATAAATCCTTTCATGATAGCTTTGTTTCTTAAAGCCTTGTTTTTTAATTCAGAATCTTCCAAAGATTCATACCATTCGTAATCCTGATAATGGAATTGGTTTCCAATAATGTAAGTTCTGGGTAAGTTTCCTTCATTATAGTATCCATCATCTTTCCAACTACAGGTTGGCCATTCAGAACATCCATTCTTATAATTGAAAGGCTTGCATGTATGTTTGACTAGTGTTGGCTCTTTCTATATTCCATTATCAAGCCATGGCTTTTCGTACACCCATGGTACATCTTTATTCCATTTATAGATCCAATCGTCTTTGTAATCTTCATAGGTCTTAAACCCTATAATATCCTTCGTAAGTAAGTCCGGATCTACTTTGAGAAGGTAATTAAATTCGTTGAATGCTGAACAAAGAGTTTGTCATGTTAGTATTAATTCTATAGTAGTTTCATTCAAAAAGACTCAGCCAATTTCATCTTCATCATCAGAAGATTCCTCGTCAGTGAGCTCTACTTCATTATCTCCGCTAATCTAGTAAATCCATAATGCTTTCATAATATAATGATCCATTGTCTTGTAGTTGAAATTTTTTGATGCCAACCATTCAATAAATGCAACATCAGACGGATCATACCCCATGTCATCATGAGCTTCATGCTCTGAATCATCATCTACTTTCGAGTTACATGGGATGTTAGTAGCTTCAACTTCATATGTGAATAAATCATTATCCATTCCGCTTAATCGACTGACTTCCTTGTTGAAAACTTCAAGTGGTGTATCGCAAGTGAGCGAAACATCTTTGACCTTAACATCCTTAATTTTTTTGAACTTTCCTTTGATAACCTTTGTCATTCTTACTAAAAAATATCTAGAAAATTATTAGTAGAACCAGCGGAGAAAGGTATATAAAAAAATTTGGGCTTTAAGTTCGAGAATAGAAAAGAATTTTATCAGATGATCGATACGCCGTATCCAATGGAAGTTGATACGTCGTATTAATCTGTTGAGATGAATACGTTGTATTGGACAGAAAGCTAGATACGCCGTATCCGATGGAAGTGGATACGCCGTATTCAACTGTCGACCAGAACAGTGTATTTAAGAATAGCAATTAAATACGTAAACAAATAAACACAGAAATATACAAGCAAAAAATTAAAGACAAATATACAAATATTACAAAATATACAAGGATATACACTAATCTAAATTACACTAATCCTACGGGTTATATCTAACCTAATGTTAAAAACCAAAATATCAAATAAAAATCAAGATTAATTTTCACTCCCTGGAAACGGCGCCAAAAACTTAATGTGTCGTTGTATGGTGTATATTTTATTGATTCAAGTTTTAAATTTATATTTTGCCGACTAAACCAATAACAACACTTTAACGGCCAGTGTACCCGATCGGTAGTAGTTTCGTGGTAAGTAGGGTGTCAAACACTTGAAGCGAGGTTAAATATATCTATGTTAATTCTATTCTATTCTAAACCTATGTTAAACCTATGTCAGTCTAAATCCCAATTCTAACGGGAAAAGAGGGTTTTCAGCCTGAGAGACTGGCATGGTTTGGTTGGTGACTACAATCAATTCAAGGCACTTTTACCCACGCAAGCTAATTAACAAAAGATAAAAGAACGGTCGAGCCTTATATAAGAAAATTGTATTAACCATTATTAATCTGATTAGAAAGTTGGTTTGTTTATTAAGTGTAATGATTTCTTCTCTCGAGGTGGCATGTCATTCTTAAGACTTAGGCGTTATATCATCCTAAGACCTAGACACATTAATTCTGTCATAATTAAAGCATCCGCATAAAGCATCCTTATTTGCTTATTATAATCTATCTTAGGGATTAAAGCAATGGTGATCTTGTTAAACCCTAGCTCATAGAGACTTTACCCACTTACCGCTTAATGGCAATTTATACACTAGTAGTCCACTTGTCCAACTTTTCATTGGAATCAGAACGTTACTTGTTGAATTATCTAGGTCACCTGCTAGTCAACACGATCAATAAATCATTGGCAATATTCAATTAACTAGTTAAGCCCGAAGCGTATCTTAGACACAGACTTAGAAGGACAATATTTGTGTAACTATAATTTTAGATGTATAAATTACTATATGGAGAGCTATCCGGACCTGTTCTACTTGTGTCTCGCTTCACAAGATCCAGCTGAATATATGTCACTTTAACAAAAGCGCGTAAACAAGTATAAATTGATAAACATAAACAAGCATACAACGATAAATCAAGAAATCGAGATAAACAAATACCAAACATTCAGATCTTCATAATAATGGCTAATAACTGAAGGTATTAGCCTTCAAACGTCATAATAAATACAAGAGCAATTATTTAGCCAAGGTAAACTAACCGAGTTAATGAATGATATCAAAAACTAAATGATTACTAAAGTATATGGAATTACATAATGTCTTCTATGGAATTGATAACGTTGATCGACCTCTTCTGCTCTTTTTCTCCTCTAAAAATCAACTTTTATGGTTTAGGTATCAAGAATATGATTTAGCACACCCAAAACTTATTTTTAAGTTTTCTATTTATAAGGTCTGGAAGTCAGTTGGATATGGTGTATCCAAGTATTGGATACGGCGTATTGGGAATTTCTTGGAGTAGGGACCACGCTTGATATCTTTCAAAATATTATATTGATTCCATATTTTGAATATGGCGTATTGAGTCTCCATTAGATCTGAACGTATTGAGCTTTCTCCTATCTGTTGGTCTTTGTGTGAGTGCCTGCAGCATGGATACGCCGTGTCTCCTTGATAGATACGGCGTATTGGTCTTCAAAATAGTTAAACTTCAAAATATCTTCATATAAAGCTCCATAATGCGCGCCTTATGCTATCTTTCACCATTACTCCCATAAATACTGCAATTTCTCAAATATAAAAGATTACCCTGTAAATATTCATTCTTATGCAATAACTATACAAAATGGGGTTAATAAAAGGGATAAATTATGCTATAAAATGAGACTTTATTTGATGACATCAGTCCCCTACTACATCAGTACCTGTAGCTTCACCCGTACCCAGAAGCTTTATCTCCGTATCACACTGACCAATTGCCGACGTTTACAGAAAGGATTAGAGATTTCATTTATGTGACTGATTTTGAGGTTATATTAGAGTAGGGTTATATTGCCATATATACCTAGAGATATTGGTTTTAGGAGTTGATGTTGAGGGTAGATATGAGCCTTAACACTGACCTGAAATTTGAATCTTGGTGTTTAGGTCCAGACATCGATGCTTGTATTTGTTTGACTGATGATTGCAGCTAGAGGGACGAATGTGAGAGAGTTAAGTTATGAGACTACGAGCCAAGAGGAAGCCGAGACCTAGTGCGAGAGGCACGATTGAGATTGGGGTTGATCAGGTTACACATCATGTCGTTTGGATTGACACAGTTGAGCTTGTTAGGGAGGTCTTATCCTAATCTTGTTTAGTGCTATGGCTTCTAGAGGTTATGCAGAAGGTTTGCAAATGGTCAAACAGGCATCTAAATGATCACATGGTAGAGATCTCATTTCATAGAGTCATAGTTATCGAGAGTTTCCAGAGTGACCAGGGACATAGGATTATGGCAACTAGCCAGCAGAGCGCTGCTATGTCAGAAAGGATTGGTATGTTGGAGTGGGATAACATGGAGATAAAGCATGCAAGGTGGTTGAAGGCAGATGAGATGACTCATGTTTTGGCGTATTAATGGTCGTAAAGTTTCAGCAGGGATTTGAGGCAGAATCCGCCCGCTTCCGATTTAATGATTGTGTGAGGAACGGAGACTTGAGACATATGCTAGCTGCATTTAGTGTTTATTCGCTCCTGAATTTTTTCCATCATTGTTCGAGAGTTCTCGATCAGTAGTATTTAGTTGGTAGTAGTAGTATTGTAAGTAGATTTTGTTAGATCCAGACCTTAGATAACGGGGGTATCGACTATATGTCGATGTATGAAATCTAATTTTCCTAATTTAGTTTATGAAGTGTAATTATCTAGTGCCGTTTTCCCTATCTTTTACGTAATATATTATTATTTACTTGATCGTAGCCTTGTCATGCATTTATGTTAGCCTCGAATTTTTATATTAAAAGATTAAATGGATCCACCCAACGTTAAGGTAATTTCATCCTACCTAAGATCTCACCATGATTTATTATTATTGTGATGTAGAACTATGTCGACTGCTACATGTTCTGGAATGACCTAAGATGCGATCAACAAGCTGATTGCCAAGTGGCGAGTAAAGCTCTAGAAGCGTAAATGACGTCTGCCAAGGAACACACTGGGAACCGAAATGGAAATGGAGAATGAGCAACAAGACGACAATGTCGAGGCTAATGTTAATAATGGAAATGGTAATGGTAATGGGAATGGAAACCCTAATGTGAACAATGAAGGTGTTGTACCCGTTACTACTTGAGAGAGGACCTTACCACGAGGAGATTGTGAAGTTTTAGCCGCTCACTTTCAAGGAATTGAAGGAGTTGTTGGTTTAACCTATTGGTTTGAGAAAATGGAAACGATGTTTCATATCAATAATTGCTCGCCAAAGTATCAAATGAAGTATGCATCATGCACTTTAATTGGAAGACGGTGCCTTGTAATTGGTGGAATCTTATAAAAGTACATGGAGTTGATGCGGCATATGCCATGACGTAGAAGGCACTCATGAAGCTAATGACTGAGGTGTATTGTCTTAGGAATGAGATCCATAAAATGGAGACGGAATTGTGGAATTTAACTATGAAGGGTAATGACCTGACTGCTTACAACCAGAGGTTCCAAGAGTTGACTCTGTTATGCACGATGGTGCCGAAAGAGGAGGATTAGGTTGAGAAGTACATTGGAGGTCTTCCGGATAACATTCAAGGGAATGTGATTGATGCTGAACCTACTAGACTCCAAGAGGAAATCCGTATTGCTATCAACTTTATAGACCAAAAGTTAAAGGGTTACGTTGTTAAGAATGCTGAGAATAAGAGAAGGTTCGACAATAACCCAAGAGACAACCGTGGACAACAACAACCCTTTAAGAGGCAGAATGTTAATGGTCAGAACATAGCAAGAGCTTATACGATTGGAAATAATGCTGAAAGGAAAGAGTATGCTGGAAACTTGCCTTATTGAAACAAGTGCAGAATGCACCATGAAGGGCCATATACGGTAAAGTGTAGTAACTGCAAAAGGGTTGGTCACATGACTAGAGATTATAAAGCTGCAGTTGCTACTACCGCTCAGAGGGCCCGAGTTAGGAATCAAACGGGTGTTACTTGCTATGAGTGTGGAAGACAAGGACATTATAGAAGTGAGTTGTCCTCAAGTGGAAGAAAACCAGAACCAGCATAAAATAAGGCAAGGAATAAGGACAGGGGAAAACAATTAAGCTTAAGACAAAATCTTATGCAATTCGAGGAGAGGACGGCCCTAATTCTAACGTTGTCATAGGTTGTTCCTTCTCAATAATCATTATGCTTCGATGTTATTTGATTCGGTTGCCGATAGAAGTTTTATGTCGACTACCTTTAGTTCCTTGCTTGATGTCATCCCATCTACTTCAGACGTTAGTTATGCTATTGAATTAGCTGATAAAGAAGAAATTTAGAAACTAATGTATACTTAGAGGTTGCACGTTAGGATTACTATGTTCACCCTGATACAATATTAACTACTAGCTTGTAGAACTCGGTAGATTTAACATCATTATCGGTATGGATTGGTTGGCGAAATACCACGCTATGATCGTTTGTGACGAAAAGATCGTTCGTAATCTCCCTTAATGGAGATGAGTGCTGGATAATCGAAAGGTGATGTGATTAAGGTGTTAGAAAGTCGAAAGTTGATTAACATCTCATGCCCCAAACCCATAAGTACATACAGAATGGTTTGCCAGTTTATCTAGCACAAGGTTACAACAAGAAGACAAATGATACGCCTGGAGGAGAACCACTAGAAGATTGCCGATTTGCGGGATTCCTAAAAGTCTTTCCAAAAGACTTACATAGATTACCACCTACTCGACATGTTGAATTTCAAATCGACTTAGTCCCCGGTGCTGCACCCATAGCATGATCCCCGTATCATCTAGCACCGTCAGAGATGCAAGAGTTATCCACTCAATTGCAAGAACTTTCTGACAAGGGATTTATAATACCCAGTTCCTCACCCTGGGGAGCTATGGTTTTGTTTGTCAAAAAGAAAGATGGATCTTTTCGGATGTGTATCGACTATCGTGAACTAAACAAACTTACTATGAAGAACCGATACCCACTTCTGAGAATTGACGATATGTTCGATCAGCTGCAAGGGTTAAGAGTCTACTTTAAGATCGACTTAAAGGTCATGTATCACTCAACTCAAGTTTCGTGAAGAGGATAATTTACTAAAGAACGCGTTTAGGACTCGATATGGTCACAATGAGTTCTAATTAATGCCATTGTACTGACCAAACTCACCGACGGTAATCATAGATCTAATGAATTGGGTGTGCAAATAGTATTAGGATAAATTCATGGATCATTTTTTAACGATGATAAATTGATCTACACCAGGTAAATAAGAAGGAGCAGGAAGGACACCTTCAGGTTGAATATTAGGTTACTCAAAAGGAGGAATGGTAGCCCCGCCAAGTTTTCCAATTGTGAAATTTTGGTTATCGAAACTATATTTCTCGGTCACTGATTGAAAGTGAAGGAAAACACGATGATCCTGACTAATATTAAGAGTCAGTAAGGATTGTGCTTCACCCAAGATACCAACCGAAATTCCTCCAATTTTTAGGTCTTGTCCGAATACAAAAGATATTCATTGAAGGTTTCTCAAAGATTCGTTAAAGTCCTATGATGAAATAGACTTAAAAAGCGTGAAGATTTGATTGGGAGAAAAAGTAAGAAGCTGCATTCAGTCGTTTAAACAAAATTATAAATTGCGCCAATTTTGCATTAACCCCAGGGAAGTTCGAACTTTGTGATACTACTGTCAATGCTTTGCATACAGGGTTTGTGCGAGTTTAATCCAAATGGAGAAATTCATAGCCTACGCATCTCACTAACTCAAGGTTCATGAGAAGAACTATACCAAACACGACTTAGAACTTGGAGCAGTAGTGTTTGCCCTAAAGATGTAAAGGCACCATCTGTATGGCACGAAGTGTGTTGTGTTCACTGATCATAAGAGTTTGTAGCATATTCTAGATCAAAAAGAGTTAAACATGAGACAACGTCGATGGTTGGAATTGTTAAGTGATTATGATTATAAGATTTGTTACCACCCTGGAAAGACGAACGTGGTGGCAGATGCCTTGAGCCGAAAGGAAAGGATTAAGCCACTACGAGTTCGAGCCTTAGTGTTGACTATAGGATTGAATCTTCCCAAGCAAATCCTGAATGCTCAAGCCAAGGCGAGAAAGGAAGAGAATTACATAACTAAAGATCTACATGGCATGATTAATAAACTAAAACCCGCGCTCCACAGGAACGTTGTGTCAGAACACCAGGAGTTTGGAATCCTGTGTTTCAGGTGACTTTGAGAGATGATGTGTGTTTTTACAAGCTTTAAATTTATAATAACTAGAAATACCGATTTTGACTAAAAACATAACATTTAGGCAAGTATACCCTATTCGACTGTAATATAGTATTAGGTAAGTCCAGGTCATTCTACGAGATTTATAGCAATTCACAGATTGTTTATCAAGTAACAAAGCTAAATGATTGTCACGGGTCAAATAGCTAAATGTGTATATTAAGTAGGTAAGAACCAAGACATGATCCACATAACATAATAGATAAAGATAGAGCAAAACTTTATATAAACAAAGCATACAAGTCATACATGATGGGTAATCATAATAACAAACATATCTACCAATGATAACATAGAATCCTTTTGGCCTATATACTACATCATCACTAATGTCTTAAGAATGGTTTATATCAAATATGCATATATATGAATTCCTCCCACCTTGGTCGGTCAACATAAGGAAGGATCGTTGTTTATCAATTTACCACACCATTCTCACAAGCATGATATTGATTCATATGGCCAACATGATTCAAAATATATCAAGGCAATTAATCCTTTCGGCCTATTTCAAGCACCATATGTAAGCTTGGTCTGATTCAAGTTTGTCTCCAGGCTCTCCACCTTCTTTGATAATGTTGTACAGAAAACCATCAATTCTTGTAGTGTCATACTGCCCTCATCACTTCCAAGTGTGTTTAACTCTTATGAGAGGTGAATCATGGGCATGGTAAGGACTTATCATGTTACCAGCACTGCCCTGACTTGCTGTCGAAGCCAGAGACCGATAGTGGATATGCCCTCCATACTTACATCTACCCTATGGAATCAGTCCTCATCTGCTATAAGGGTGGACCGAGTAGGAGATCTAGTCGAGGAACTCCAGATTCCTGTCTGTATGTTTCTCCTAGAGTTGGTGAAATTAGGTGGTATGAGGTTAATAGAGCACTGGTTGTGTGTGATAGGACAACTGTGGTTCTGTTGAAACCTTCACCCTGAACAACTAGGCCCTGAATAATCATTGCAGGAACAATGGAATGTTTTCCCTAGTATAAACCTTAGAAGCCCTCTTCATATTGCTAAAACGTTTTTAAGTGTGGGTAGGAGCAATATAAAATCTTGTGTGAGGTTGAAGCATTCTCTTGTGCTTGTTTAAAAACACTTGAATAAATCTTGGATACATTAAAAAGTTGTGTTTACTATCCAAGTTTTTCACCATACCATCAAAAATTAGTTTAGAAAAAAATAAATTTCCTATTAGTCGCCAAGCAAATAATAGCATTTGCTATATTGCTACTGAATTGTTCCCAAGAGGTTTCTTAGGACTTAGACAATGTAGAATGGTATGAATGAGAAATCTCCATTGAGAGAACAGTGACCATTATGAAGGTCAAATTTCTGCGTTGACACATACCCACTTAAGGAAAAGTTGTCAAAGATTACCAATAGTTGGCAAAGAACAAATCCATCAAATCTGCTAATTGAGATGCCTTCTAACGGATGCCATATGACACTCTAACTTTTGCCATCTATTGTAAGCAGTAATATTCAATTTCTCTATTATCAAAGTGTTTTGGCAGTAAGCAGATTCCTAAAACTGTTTGATAAAGAAACATAGATAGTGGAATTTTTGGTAAGAGCATACCTTATGTGACTAGCATTAAGAAAATCTACTATTTGGTGAAATCCTTCACTTCCCTCTGGTTTCTTTAAGTAGGCAACCATGTTGTGTGTGTCACAGAACTCCAAATTCGCCATTGTTGATTAAGAAAATTTGATTAGGTGTTTCATGGGTTATGTTTTGTTTATGAGAGTATGTGTGTTTGACAAAGTTAATTGAGATTATATAGATAAGCACTTAAGTTTTTGATTAGACCGATTGAATTTATCTTGAAGAAATCTTGTGATTTAAAGAAAGATTATGAATTATCCAGAATAAGGAAACATATAAGCGAAGTAATTGGCAGAATTATCTCAAACGACTATATTTAATTGCCATAAATCTGTTATTCCCAAACAGCACTAATGGTAGCCTAGCAGTACTAAGTTTAGCCTAACAGTAATAAGTAATGCCCAACAGTACTAACTTTTGAGTTACCAGTTTTAACCTCATTTTCGTTCCAAAAAGCATTTCCATCATCAATTTTGATTCTCACAAGCTCTCTTTCTGTTTTTATTCTCACTATATCTCTCAATTCTTTTTCTCACTGAATCACTATGTTTGTTTTTATATCTCACAGCTCTCTTTTTGTTTTTCATTCTCACCAATTCTCTCAATTCTTTTAGCTCACAAAGTCACTCTTTCTATTTTTGTTTCACACATCTCTCTTTCTATTTTTCAGCTCACTATTTCTCTTAATTCTTTTACTCACCAATTCACTCTATCTGTTTTTATTTTCACACATCTCTCTTTCTATTTTTCATTCTCACCAATTTCTCTCATTTCTTTTAACTCATAATTCTCTCTGTCTGTTTTTGATTTCTCTTAATGCTCACAGTATTAATTATAACAGCAGTACTAATTATACTTACCAGTAGTAAGTTAGGCCAACAACACTAACTTGAATTTCATCATTAGCTGTTGTTCCATTCCATTTCAAGCATCATTTGTGCATAATCCGCTGCATATTAACACAATTAACCTCCCCTCAATCAATACTTTAGAGGTTAAGCATTCCTATACTTGCAATCAGATATTGAAATCTGCCAACATCAAATGCTTTTGTGAGCAAATCTGTAACATTCTGATCTGTGTGAATCTTGATCATCTGAATAAGCTTCTTCTCATTGGAATCTCTGATAAAATGATGTCTAATCTTAATGTGCTTAGTCTTTGAGTGAAACACTAGATTCTTAACTATGCAGATGGTGCTTTCATTGTCAATGAAAATCTTGGTATTCATGAAATTGTATCCATAATCCAACATTTGATTTTGAATCCAGAGTACTTATCCACAGCAACTAGCAGCAGCCACATATTCTGCTTCAGTAGTAGAGTTGGCAACTATAGTTTGCTTCTTGCATTGCCATGAAATCAATCTGCTTCTAAGAAATTGACAACCTCCTGTTGTGGATTTCTTGTCTAAACTTGCACCAGCATAGTCACTGTCAGTATAAGCTTCCAAATCAAATGGTGAGTCCTTAGGATACCAAAGGCCTAATTTAGGTTGACCTTTCAAGTATCTAAAGATTCTTTTCACAACATGAAGATGTGAAACTTTAGGTGTGACTTGGAATCTTGCACAAGCACATACAACAAACATTATATCAGGCCTTGAAGATGTTAAATACATCAATGAGCCAATCATTGATCTATATAAGTGAACATCAACATCTTTAGCATTTTCATCCTTCATCAAAGGCTTTGAAGTCTCCATAGGTGTACTTGCTGTCTTCACAGTTAAAAAACCAAACTTCTTCAAAATTTCATCCACATACTTGTCTTGACTGATGAAAATCCCATCATCTTTCTGTGTCACTTGTAGTCCTAAGAAGAAAGTGAGCTCACCCATAGAACTCATCTGGAACTTCTTATGCATCAATTTCTCAAACTCAGTGCATAACTCCTTTTTAGTAGATCTAAAAATGATATCAATCAAAATATACTGTGACTAGTATAATATCCCTTTTGACTCTTTTACTTTTAATGAACAAAGTCTTATCTATCTGACCTCTCTGAAATCCATTGTCTAATAAATATGTAGATAAAGTCTCATACCAAGCTTTAGGAGCTTGATGTAGACCATATAATGCCTTTTCTACCTTATAAACTATGTCAGAGAACCCTGGATCTTGAAACCCTGGAGGTTGATAGACATAAACTTCCTCTTCAATCTGGCCATACAAAAATGCACTCTTCACATCCATCTGGTATACTACAAAATCTTTGAATGAGGCATATGCTAAGAACATCCTAATTGCTTCAATCCTAGCAACTAGAGCAAAAACCTCATCATGATCTATTCCCTCTTCTTGAGTGTAACCCTGTGCAACCAGTCTTACCTTGTTTCTAATCACAATACCTCTTTTATCTTTCTTGTTCATGTACACCTATTTAGTACCAATGGCTCTTTTGCCATGTGGTAAATCCACCAAGGTCCAAACCTGTTGTAACTTGAACTATAGAAGATCTTCTTGCATAGCTTCTATCCAGCTTAGATCTTTTAATGCTTGGATTACCTTTTTGGGCTCTTCCTGGGATAGGAAACAAGCAAACAGATAAGTATGAAGGTTTTCATAAGTTTTCCCTTCATAAACAGCACTAATAAACCCTTATTCATTTGTAGTCTTTGTCATTCTCCTTGTATTTACACTAGAGTGTACATCACCAATCACATGATCAAGTAAATGATCTATATAGATTCTTGTATTTGGAGTAGAAGGAACTGGATATGTAGTAGTAATGTAGCTCATGTCCACTTCTATTTCATCACTAATGAAATCAGCATGTGTGGCTTCAAGTGAAGCAGTAGTAATTGTTGGACTAACAATATTAATATTTAGACTACCAGTATTAACATTTATACTGGCAGTATTAATACTAGGCCCAACAACATTAACATCTTAAGTACTATTTTCATGTCTCTCTTGATCATCAATTCCACTTTCCTTGTTTACACCTTCATCATCCTTCTTTCCAGCATCACTAGAAGGTTGTGGATCATCATTACTAGCATTCTTTGAAGAAGAATCAAATAGTGAACCATCTTTCCGCAGTGGCATCAAAATGTAGTCTTGGCTAGATCCAATCTCCTTGCTAGAATGACCTGTACCAATACTTTATTCTTTACCTACAAATTCATTAGAGTTTTTACCTGCAACAACTGGCACATAATTCATTGGTTTTGTTAGAACATCAATATCAAACAACCACTTTGGTCCATCACCTGCAATAATAGGCTTATCCTCCAAGAACCTAATATGCAAGTCTTCTTCTACTTTCCTAGTTCTAACATTGTATACCCTAAAAGCCTTACTATTCATTAAGAATGGTAACATGACACCCAAATGGTCTTATGAAGCTTAGAGCATGTGTTCTACCTCTAAACAGTTCATAAGGGGTCTTGTTATGAGGCTTAACTACTAATACCCTATTCTGCACATAGCAAGAAGTATTAACTGCTTCAGCCTAAAATGTAGTAGGTAACTTAGAGTCAGCTAACATGGTTCTAGCAGCCTTAATTAGTGTTCTATTTCTCCTCTCAGCAACACCATTTTGCTGAGGAGTTCTAGCTATACTATATTCCCTCTTAATGCCTTTCTGTTCACAAAACTCACTCATAACTGTTCTATTGTTACATCTGAGTATATTTACTTTCTTATCAACTAGATTTTCTATCTCAGTTATAAAGCTCTTAAGAATGCCACTAGTCTCATCCTTAGACGCTAAAAACAAACCCAAGTAAATCTGCTATAATCATCAGTGACAACTAGAAAATATTTCTTATTCATTAAGCTGCTCACAAAAGTTGGACCAAACAAGTGCATATGCAACATGAATAAAGGCTAAGTAGTAGAGTTGTGAATCTTGAACTTACAAGAGGCTTTGTGTTGCTTTCCCTTAAGACAAGCAACACAAGTTTGGTCATTTTCAAAATGTTTTGAAGGTAAACCTCTCACAAGATTTTCCTTAACAAGTTTATTAATAGTTTTAAAATTTACATGACCTAGCCTCCTATGTCATAGCATTGATTCATCAAGTGTGGCCTTTGCAACAAGACAAGTTAAACTCTCTTTAGGAACAATATTCTTCATATCAACACTGTACATATTGTTCTTTCTAGGAACTTTAAGTAAAACCTGACTTTCATCAGCTAACTTAAAGTCAAGAGACAGAACAAAACATCTAGTATCATTAAAAAGAACACTGTTCTTTTTGTCACACATCTATGAAACACTAAAATGGTTAAACTATAACTCCTTGAAAAAGTACACATACTCAAAATCAAGCTTACCAGTTTTAAGAGTTCATTTACTAGTAATTTTCCCTCCTTTGGCTCCTCCCTCAAAGGTAACATATCCTTCATCAAATTCCTTGAATTCTGAGAGATATGACATGTTCCCTGTCATGTGCCGTGAGCATCCACTATCAACATAGCCTTGATCTTCTTTTTGTGGATGACCCTGCACATAAAAATAAGGATATTAGTTTCCTTTGGGGACCCAAGCCATCGCTGACTTGGATATGCCTTGTGCATCAACATAATTATGTCTCTTCAAAGTAATTGATGCACTATTAAGTTTGGTAGGTCTCCAAACCCAACATGTTGAGGCCTTAACAGCATTAACCTTTGCCTCACAGGCATTACTACTGTTGATTTGACCTAGAGTATTAATGGCTTTTGGCCTAGCGTATAAATTTTCCCTTTGCAGTATTATAACCTTTTGGCTTAAAAATTTTTGTTAGTTAATACTGTTCTTATTTGATAGGTTCTCTTTACAGTTGATTGTGCTGATTTAGAAAAATGTGACATTGGTCTAGCACTATAAACTATAGTTTTGGGATGAGCATTATTAACCGGCCTAGCAGTATTAAGTGCTCTTAGGCCAGTTTTCATTAAAACTTCTCTTGGAACCATGTTCCTGTGAGCACTAGGGTGAGCCTTTTTAGCAGAATAATTGTATTTCACCCTTGTATAAATATTCCCAGATACCACCCTTTCCCTTTGATGGTAATTGCAGTTAGCCTGCACATGGTCAAAACTTCCACAGACAAAACAAGCTTTATTGTACATCACAAAGTCACTTCCTAGCTGTTGGGACTTCTGATTATTCCAGTTTCTTTGATTTCCCCTAGGACTTTGTGACCTATACATTTTAGCATACTTAACTGGTTTCCTAACTGGTTTTTCTTGTTGTTTAAGTCTAACAAATTCCATCTTAGCAACAGTAGGAAAAACAGTTTTCTTCAATAACTTATCATCTGACACCAACTCCTCAACTAATGAGGCATCAGGAGATTCCCTAACCTCATTAGAAATATCTTCCAACTCCTCAACCAATGGGGCATCAAGAGATTCCCTAACCTTATTAGAAATATATTCACTAACACTCTTACTAGGCTTAGGTCCATAGCCTTTAAACTCAAGACGTTGGAACTCCTCTAGACCAGAGTAGGACAAATCAAGATTTGGGGGTGAAAATAACCCTGTAGGGGGAGGTGGAACAACATTATAGCTTACAAACCCTACACCCTTTCTACTTTTATCAGGTATCTGACTCCCTATTAATTTGTCTAGACTTTTAGAAGCATTATCAAAATTTTCAATTTTTAGTTGATTGCTTTTTTTTTTCTTGCTTAAGCTTTTCAAACTCACTTTTAAGCATACTAAGTTCTGAGTCTCTATATGAGATATCTCTTTTAAGAATAGCAAGTTGCTCATAAAAATAACCTCATTCTTTTTGTAAAAGCAAGTTGCTCTTCAACAGATGCTAACCCTCTTTTATAAGTAGCTAAATTGAACTCAGATTTATTAAACTCTATTCTTAAATCTTCAAGTTGAGTTTTAAGAGTTTCAAAGCTGATAGAACTAAAACATGTGATAGTTCTTGGATCGTTTATAGCTCAGATTGTTTAGATCTTTATATCTAGGATAATAATAACAATGTACATAAAGAATATGCATAGCGGAAATAGCATAATGAACAAAGTTATTCAACAATGTTTTTCTTCATTATCATACACTCCAAGCCCCAATTCTATATGATCTGTATAGAACAGTTACATCAATGAACTGTAACATGATCAAGTTACCTTGACCTTGAGGCTAATCTACATATGGCATCTACATTACACGCCTGGAATACACAGACATACATTTAGGTGTTTACATCTTGACACACTAAACTTAGGGATGGCAACGGGTCGGGTTTGGGTCAGGTTTTAATGAACTCGTTCCCGCACCCATTTATAATTTTCAAACCCGTATCCGCCCCAATACCCGATGGATACCCGGTTAGTATTATCCATCGGTTTTTTGGGTTTACCCGCAGGTTTCGATTATCCACATTTGAATATTCGTTGGACATGAACAATGTAAGAAAAATATAATTTTGTTCATGGACAGTGTAAAAAATATGCCTAAGTTTGAAGTGCAAAAATGATCAAATGATGAATACACATTTACACTCTCATTACTATTATAATGATTTCAAGCTAATTAATTATGTGTACAAGTTCAATGGATAATTAAATGATTAAATAAACAAACAATTAATGCATTAAAAATAAAATAAAAAGATAAAAGATGAACCTTGAGATATAAACTCCGAAGATGAAATAACAGATACGGAAAATTAAAGAGTCAGGCGTGACTAACTGTTTGTAATTACTAAGATATGGTTGGTAAAAATAACTTTTAGAATACGAGTAGTCAATAAAAACGGGTACGGTTTCGGGTAAACGGGTACGGGTACGGATACGGGTAAACGGGGCAGGTATTACCAGAACCCGCAATCGAACCCGTACCTGAGAAAAAAAGAATATTTCTACCCGAACCCGTATCCAAACCCGCCAACCCGTCCCCGAACCTGACCCAACCGGTTCGGGTTTCGGTTGTCCCCATCAGTTTCAGGTGCTTTTGCCATCCCTAACTAAAGTACACGCCTGGAACCTCCTTTTATAACATAAGGAGTCTAAGACTTACAAAGGAAGATAAACATTAGACAAATAAATCTTTTAAACATTTAGGAATATCTTCTGTTATCTTCTATTTGAATAAGGAGGTCTTTTAGATTCTTTAAAATTTTCCATCTTTTGAAGAATTCCATCTTTGTGTTTAAGTCCTTTTGTTTCATTCTTTTATTCACTTTGTCTCATCAAATCAAGAATCCCAACAATCTTCCCCTATTTGATGATACCAAAACAAACAAAGTCGTGTACGAACTTCATCATAAAGCCAAAGCTTCCCCTGAAGTTGAGATGTAATCACCTCCCTAAATGAAACAAAATCTTCTTAATTCAGACTTCCTTTGTATCATGCCACACCAAGGATCTATAAGTTGCAACCTGTTAATATTTCTTCCCCTTTTTGTCATAATCCAATAGGGGACTTATGAATGTAAGCAACTTTGATTTCAACCACTTCAAACTAATATCACACTACTAACCCAAACTTTCCAATGACTTGAATTACCCTCCATGACGCATAATAAGAATAATGAATCCAAGCAGTAGAAATCTAAACTAGCAGTAGTAATAATAACTAGCAGTAGTAAAAACCTTCACCTCGATGATGCATGTAAATGGTTAAACATTTTAACAATAAGCTTCCCCTGAAACCCATATGTTAACCATTTCTTTAATCTTTAATTCTGTAGGCTCTATGTAATGATTACTCATGAAGAAAACTAAGTATAACGAACTTGATGCTGAAGTAGAATAACCCAAACTTGTGTCTTATATCTTGTACTATCCACGTGACGTCAAACTTATAAATAAATCTGTGAAATATAAGTAGACTGAAATCTCTTGACAAAAATCCTCATCTTCTATGAGACACATAACCAAAGTGATAGCAAATGTGCGCATTGAGCACCATAAGTTTATAAATCACACACCTTTCCTAGATTCGTCAAGTCTTCGTCACATCGTTTCTAAGCACGAAGAAGTTATCTCTAAATGTTGTGAGCCGTTTAAGATATGATAAGAACACAAACTCAAGTAATTCCACTTCACCGTCAAATAAGTGATAAATAACCATCTTCGTAACCAATTCTTCCAATAAATACGAGCTTTAAATCTGTTTAGAACACGTAAACCAAAACCAAAAACCAAACAGTAAACACCAAAAACTAAATGTTATGTTTCTGTTTTGTTCGATATCATCAAACCAACTGATAATCAAAAACTCTTTTTTGTCTGATGTCGATCATAACAGGCAGTACAAACTAGAAGTACAATTTTAATGTTAGCAGTATTAAAATTTACCAAGTAGTATAAACCACAAGGCTAGCAGTATTAACTTTTAAAGGAAGCAGTACTAAGTAATTACCACTATTAAGGTTACTCCTTCCTCCCATGTTGTTAGCAACGCTTTATCTGTCACAAAACTATCACTAATCTGTCACTAATGTGTATTCTCCTTCATCCCATACTATTTAGTGACACTTTATCTATTACTAAACTGTCACAAATCTAATTACTCCTTCCTCCCATGGCATTTTGTAACGCTTTTTAGTGTCACTAAGTTGTCACTTTGTAGTAGTATGAACACAAAATGAACAATATTAATAAACTTCCTTGACAATTCAACCTTCATTTGTCAGTAGTAACAAATAACCATAACAACATCTTGCTGCTGTTTCTTTGTACCTTTGAACATAATGCTAGTAGCAGTAACATACTCGAACCCAATATTACTAACTCATATTCGAGCAATATTAACAATTAAAAACAGTTGTAACCATCATCCTTGGCAGTATAAACTTTCTTGTGAGTCTTCTTTGGCAGTACAAATGTAAACAAACCAGTAATCACAGTCAAGCTTTAGTTATCACCAGTAGAGTTACTCTTCAATCAAGAACAGTAGACCTGCTTCTTGTGCCAGTAATTAGCTATTCAAACAATCATTCATTTTCAGCCAAGATCGATTTATATTTATCCTCCAAGAATCACTAGTCACACCATCGACTTGGAAACAATCTTGGATATACCACCTTCATTCGAAACTCTAAGCTATGAATCATTTAGGCGTCATCATGTGCTCTTGCTGCCCTTGGAGAAACTAGAATTAGGGTTTACTATGAAACCCTAGTTTCACCCTTTTAACACTCGTCACATATAAACTCAAAACCCTAGTCGAATTTAGAGTTTTTTGCTGCTTCTTGTTGCTGCTTAATTTGATATCCAAACCAACATGTACTCTTTATTGAACAAAGTAAAAACAACGATTAGAGTTTATGACAGTTCGTATCATGTTCCTTAATTGAGTTAGGATTTTTGGGCACCCTAATCATAACACGTCGTCATCATAAAGAGTACTTACAACTACTGCTTTAAACGAATTACTTCCAACACAAATCAGAATAATGAAGTTCATGTAATCAAAACCTTAAATTTTGTAGCCGAACATCCTTCATAGATTTGACTTCATAGATTCTATATAGTTCATGTAATCAAAAACTTGTTGATCCCAACTCAAGATCTATTCTTTAGCTTGTAAAGATTAAGTTAATTTGGATAAATCTAAAACAACTATGATTGAAACTTTTTATAATACTAAAAAGAGTATGTCCGAATCTAACTTTTTAATAATTATAAGATAATTAATGGAACAGTAAACTTTACGAACAATTATATAACTGAAAAACTCCAATATTATATATATAATAAACGACGTACTCTGTTGTATTACTATGTTTTAACAACCTTGAAGCAAAGTATCTAAACGTCTATCTCTATTGTACATCAAAAACTATAACCTAGGATCTCCTTTTATACAATAAGGAGTCCTTTACAAGATAACTACAAATCTTCTTTAATGTTAAACTTATACGTATCTTTCTAACTATATAGAATATACTCTGAATAAGTCAATACAAATCTCTTGATACGTCTTTATCTCTTTAGCAGTCTTTAATCTTCATGCAACAGTCTTAAGTCCTTCAGCAGTATTAAGTTAGTACTGGCAGTACTAACTTTCTTCTAGCAGTACTAACTAGTTAATATTGGCAATTATAACTTGAGCAGTACTAACTCTTGACTTGGCAGTACTAAGTATAAACACATTTAATTCCTAACAATCCTCCCCTAAACTTGTGATTTACCTCAAAATCATCAAGTTTCTTGAATTAAACCTTGTTCTATGAGAGGATTCTTCCAAACACTTTATCTTCTTGGTCTTTCAACCTGCATGAATATCTTCCTAAGAAGTTCTCTGGACATCTCATTATTTTGTTCCACCAAGAGCTTTGCAACTAACATCTGTGTAAGAACACCTCTTGACAAAGGATATTCTCTTTCAACCAGCATGTAGATATCAATTCCATCCTTTGTAGATACATGATGCACTTTACATGTATCATATATTCTCCATGTTATATCATGAATATATTTCTGAGACTTCCATAACTCATCATTAGCATCAGGTTCAAACAATTCATCAGCTTCAATTCTAGCTTGTATGTCTTCCCATTCTTCAAAATTGAAAGAGCTAGCTGCTTCATGTGCCATGGCAATCCTCTGCCTCTCTTCTTCATCAAGTTGTTCTTGTAATCTCAAAGCTGCTTCATAACCAAGTCTTTCTTGTTCTTGTTGCCTTTTTGTCTTGGTAATAGCTGATTCAGACTCTTCAATTATACCTTTACCTTTATCTTTAGTCTTTGCTGTACTCCTTCTGATGTACACTAAACTTTCAGCAGCAATATCATCAACAGAATAACCAGCAATTTTAACTTTAGGGCCAGCAGTACTAATTTCTACACCAGCAGTAGTAACTGGTAAATTAGCAGTGGTAAGACATGTACTAACAGTAGAAACACCCATCTGTACCAAAGTAATCCCCTCATCTTCATCAATTTGAGCAATTTTCCTCCCCTGTTTAGAAGGATCCTCTAGAGCTAAAATATCAGAATCTAAACCTTCTTCATCTGAAAGAACATGTCTGAGTTTTCTTCTTGACTTGTTGAGCTTGTACTTTTTCTCCAACCTCTTCACCTTCTTGATAAGCTTTATAAAAGCAGCACCATAAACTTTATTTGTCTGTGTCAAGTCTGTCTCTAAAACTACAACTCTGTCTGACAATTTTATAACCAAATCCATCAATTCATTATGTTGCATTCTGCCCTCATCACTTCTAAGTGTGTTAACTCTTGAGAGAGGTGAATCATGGGGCATGGTAGAGGTCTTATTAATGTTACCACTTCCCTGTCCTGCTTCTAAGCCAGTGACAGTAGTGGCAGCCCCTCCATATCTGACATCCACACCTGTAAAAGCAGCCTTATCTGCTACATTGGTGTGAGGAGGAGAACTGGGCTGAGGAACCTTAGTTTCCTGTCTAATATAACTCTTAAGTGTTGGTGAAAGATGTGGTTGTGAGGTTGATGGAGCACCTGCGGGTGTGTGATGGGACTCAACTGGGACTGTTGATCCTTCACCCTGAAAAATTAGGCCATGAACAAGCATTGTTGGAAACAATGGAATGTCCACCCTAGTATAACCCATAGAAGCCCTCCTCATATTGTTAAAAAGTTTTTGTGTATGGGTAGAAGAAATATAAGTTCTTTTGTGAGGTAGAAGCAGTCTCTTGTGCTTGTTCAAAAATACTTGAATAAACCTTGGATACAATAAAAATTTTTGTTTACTATCCAAGTTTTTCACCATTCCATCAAAAATTAGTTTAGAAAATTAAACTTCCTATTAGTGGCCAAGCAAATAATAGCAGTTGCTATATTGCTACTGAATTGTTCCTACGCAGTCTTCTTAGAACTTAAACAATGAAGGATGGTATGGATCAAAAATCTCCATTGAGGGGAAAAGTGTCCCTTTTGAAAGGTTAATTTGTCAGAATTGGACACATACCCCATAAGAGCAAGTTGTTCAAAAATTTCAGTAGTAGGCAAAGTGCTAATACCATTAGAATCTTCTAACTTAAAATGCCTCCTAATAGATGCCTCAGTAACAATCTTAACTTTCCTATCTATTGTAGCAGTTATTTCCATTTCTCCATTATCAAGGGTGCTTGCAGTAGCAGTTTGCCAAAACTGTTGAATAAGAGAAACATAGATAGTAGGATTTTCAGTAAAAGTATACCGAATGTGACTTTTATTGAGAAAATCCACTATTTGATGAAAAGCGACCATGTTGTGTGTGTCACATAACTCCAAATTTGCCATTGTTGATTAAGAAAGATCGATTGAGGTCTGGGTTAGGTTCATTTATGAGAGTATGTATGTTTGTCAAAGTCAATTGAGATTATATAGAGAGCACTTAAGGTTTTGATTGGACCGACTGAATAGAATTGGATGTTTATCGTGAATAAATCTTATGAGTTAAAGAAAGTTCATGAATTATCCAATTTAAGGAAACCTATAAGTGAAGAATTTAGCATAATTATCTCAACGGCTATATTTAATTGCCGAAAATCTGTTATGCTCCAAACAGTATTAACGGTAGGCTAGCAGTACTAAGTTTAGCCTAATAGTACTAAGTAATGCCTAGCAGTACTAAGTAATACCCAACAGTACTAAGTAATGCCTAACAGTACTAAGTAATGCCCAACAGTACTAACATTTGAATTACCAGCCTTAACTTCAATTTCATTCCTAAAAGCATTTCCATCATGAATGTTGATTCTCGCAAGTTCTCATTCTGTTTTTATTCTCACTTTATCTCTCAATTCTTTTTCTCACTGAATCACTCTGTCTGTTTTTGTTTCACACATCTCTCTTTCTGATTTTAAACTCACTACATCTCTTATTTCTTTTAGCTCACATAGTCACTCTATCTGTTTTTGTTTCACACATCTCTCTTTCTGTTTTTCATTCTTACTAATTTCTCTCATTTTTAGCTCACCAATTCACTCTATCTGTTTTTATTTTCACACATCTCTCTTTCTATTTTTCAGCTCATTATTTCTCTCATTTCTCACAATATTAATTATAACAAACAGTAGTAAGTATAACTAACAACATTGACATAGTAGTATTAAGTATAACTAGCAGAACTAATTATACTTACCTGTAGAAAGTTAGGCTAACAACACTAACTTGAATGTCATAATTAGCTGCTGTTCCATTGCATTTCAAGCATCATTTATGCATAATCCGCTGCATATAAACGCAATTAACCTCCCATCAATTACTACTTCAGAGGTTAAGCATTCCAATACTTGCAATCAGATATTGAAATCCGCCAACATCAAATGCTTTTGTGAGAAAATCTGTAACATTCTGATCTGTGTGAATCTTGCTCATTTGAATAAGCTTCTTCTCAATTGAATCTCTAATGAAGTGGTGTCTAATCTCAATGTGCTTAGTCTTTGAGTGAAACATTGGATTCTTGACTTTGCAGATGGTTCTTTCATTGTCAATGAAAATCTTGGTATTCATGAAATTGTATCCATAATCCAGCATTTGATTTTGAATCCAGAGTATTAACTGCTTCAGCCCAAAATATAATAAGTAACTTAGAGTCAGCTAAGATGGTTTTAGCAGCCTCAATTAGTGTTCTATTTCTCCTCTCAGCAACACTATTATGCTGAGGAGTTCTAACTATACTAAATTCCCTCTTAATGCCTTTCTGTTCACAAAACTCACTCATAACTCTATTCTTGAACTCTATTTCATTGTCACATCTGATAATCTTTACATTCTTATCACCTAGATTTTCTATCTCAGTTATAAAGTTCTTAAGAATGCCACTAGTCTCATCCTTAGATGCTAAAAAGAAAACCCAAGTAAATCTGAACTCCGCTGCCATTACCAATATTAACTCCCCTCAATCATACTTCAGAGGTTAAGCATTGCTTATACTTGCAATCAATAATGAAATCTGCCAAAATCAACAATGCTTTTATGAGTAATCTGCAACTTTTTGATCAGTGTGAATCTTGATCGTTTGAATAAGCTTCTTCTCATTGGAATCTCTGATAAAATGATGTCTAATCTCAATGTGCTTAGTCTTTGAGTGAAACACTAGATTCTTAACTATGCAAATGGTGCTTTCATTGTCAATGAAAATCTTGGTATTCATGAAGTTGTAACCATAATCCAACATTTTGAATTTTGAATCCAGAGTACTTTCCACACAACTTTCAGCAGCTACATACTCTACTTTAGTAGTAGAGTTGGCAACTATAGTTTGCTTCTTGCATTGCCATGAAATCAATCTGCTTTCCCAAGAAAATTAAAAACCTCCTGTTGTAGATTTCCTGTCTAAACTTGCACCAGCATAGTCACTGTCAGTATAAGCTTCCAAGTCAAATGGTGAGTCCTTAGGATACCAAAGGCCTAATTTAGGTTGACCTTTAAGTATCTAAAGATTCTTTTCAAAGCATGAAGATGTGAAACTTTAGGTGTGACTTGAAATCTTGCACATGCACATACATTAAACATTATATCAGGCCTATAAGCTGTTAGATACATCAATGATCCAATCATTGACTTATAAGTGGACATCAACATCTTCAGCTTTTGCATCCTTGAGCAATAGCTTTGAAGTCTCCATAGGCGTACTTGTTGTCTTCACAGTTGAAAAACCAAACTTATTCAAGATTTCATCCACATACTTGTCTTGACTAATGAAGATCCTGTCATCTTTCTGAGTCACTTGCAGTCCTAAAAAAATGTAAAGGCCTCCATAGAACACACTGGAACTTCCCTTATATTCGTCATCTTTTCAAACTCAGTACACATCTCATTCCTTGTAGACCCAAAAATGATATCATCTACATATACTTGTACTAGTAGAATATCACCTTTAACTCTTTTAATGAACAAAGTCTTATCTATCTGGCCTCTCAGCTATCTGCCTCTCTGAAATCCATTTGTCTAATGTAATTAGGTAGATACGTCTCATAAACCACGCTCTAAGAGCTTGATGTAGACCATATAATGCCCTTTTCTCTACCTTAATAAAAAACTCTGTCAGGGACTCTAGATCCTTCAACCCCTGGGGGGGGAAAAAGGTTAACAGACAAAACTTCTCATCTTTTCAATTTTGCCATACAGAAATGCACTCTTCACATCCATTTGGTACACAACAAAGTCTTTGAATGAGGCATAAGCTAAGAACATCCTAATTGCTTCAATCCTAGCAACTGGAGCAAAAACCTCATCATAATCTATTCCTTCTTCTTAAGTATAACCATGTGCAACTAGCCTTGCCTTGTTTCTAACCACAATACCTCTCTCATCTTTCTTGTTCTTGTAGACCCATTTTGTTCCAATGGCCCTCTTACCATATGGTAAATCAACCAAAGTCCAAACTTTCTGTAATTTAAACTGTAGAAGCTCATCCTGCATTGTTTCTATTCAGCTTGGATATGTCAAAGCTTGAATCATCTTCTTGGGTTCTACTTGTGATAGAAAACAAGCAAATAGACAAGTATGAAGGTCTTCATGAGTTTTCCCTTCATAAACAACACTAATAAACCCTTGTTCATTTGAAGGTCTTTGTTATTTTCCTTGTCTGTATGCCAGACTGCACATCACCAATCACATGATCAAGTGAATGATCTTTATGGATTCTTGTATTTAGAGTACTGGAGACTAGATATGTAGTAGTAATATTGCTCATATCTAATTCTATTTCATCACCTAAGAAATCAGCATGTGTAGCTTCAAGTGGAGCAGTAGTGACTATTGGACTAATATATTTTATATTTAAACTACCAGTATTTAACTTAGTACATGGCAGTATTAATACTTGGCCCAGCAGTATTAACATCTTGAGTACTGTTTCTAGGCCTCTCTTGATCATCAATTCCACTTTCTTGACTTACACCTTCATCATCCTTCTTTCCAGCATCACTAAAAGGTTGTGGTTCATCATTGCTAGCATTCTTTGAAGAAGAATCAAATAGTAAAACCACCATCACAGGTGGCGGTCCAAAATGGTCAGTATCTTGCTAGATCATGTCTCCTTGCTATAATGACTTATACCAACACTTTCTTCTGTACCTACAGAATCATTAGAGTTTGTACCTGAAACAACTGGCACATAATTCATTGATTTTGTTAGAACATCAATATCAAACAGCCACTTTGGTCCATCACCTTCAATAATATGCTTATCCTCTAAGAACCTAATATGCAAGTTGTCTTCTACTTTCCTAGTTCTAATGTTGTATACCTTAAAAGCCTTACTATTTAATGAGTATCCAACAAAGAATCCTTCATCTGACTTTCTATCAAACTTGCCTAAATAATCTAAGGTATTAAGAATGGTAACATGACACCCAAATGGTCTCATGAAGCAGTAAAGCAGTGTTCTAATCCTCTAAATAATTCATAAAGGGGTCTTGTTATGAGGCTTCACTACAAACCCTATTTTGCACATATGCAAATTCAGTACTTAAACTACTTTAGCCGAAAATGTAGTAGGTAACTTAGACACAGCTAACATGGTTTTTCTAGCAGCCTCCAAGTAGTTCCTTATTTCTCCTCTCAGCAACCCCATTTGCTAGGAGTTCTAGCTATACTAAATTCCCTCTTAATGCCTTTCTTTTTACAAAAATCACTCATAACTCTATTTTTGAACTCTGTTCCATTGTCACATCTGATTATCTTTACTTTCTTATCAACTAGATTTTCTATCTCAGTTATAAAGCTCTTAAGAATGCCACTAGTCTCATCCTTAGATGCTAAAAAGAAAACCCAAGTAAATCTGTTATAATCATCAGTGACAACTAGACAATATTTCTTATTCATTAAGCTGCTCACAAAAGTTGGACCAAACAAGTCCATATGCAACATGAATAAAGGCTGAGTAATAGAGTTCTGAATCTTGGACTTACAAGAGGCTTTGTGTTGCTTTCCCTCCCACATTCCCCCACTTAAGACAAGCAACACAAGTTTGGTCATTTTCAAAACGTTTTGAAGGTAAACCTCTCACAAGATTTTCCTTAACAAGTTTATTAATAGTTTTAAAATTTACATGACCTAGCCTCCTATGCCATAGCATTGATTCATCAAGTGTGGCCTTTGCAACAAGACAAGTTAAACTCTCTTTAGGAACAATATTCTTCATATCAACACTGTACATATTGTTCTTTCTAGGAACTTTAAGTAAAACCTGACTTTCATCAGCTAACTTAAAGTCAGGAGACAGAACAAAACATCCAGTGTCAGTAAAAAGAACACTGTTCTTTTTGTCACACATCTGTGAAACACTAAAAAGGTTAAACTGTAACTCCTTGACAAAGTACACATCCTCAAAATCAAGCTTACCAGTTTTAAGAGTTCCTTTACTAGTAATTTTCCCTCCTTTGGCTCCTCCCCCAAAGGTAACATATCCTCTATCAAATTCCTTGAAGTCTGAGAGATAGGACATGTTCCCTGTCATGTGCCTTGAGCATCCACTGTCAACATAGCCTTGATCTTCTTTTTGTGGATGACCATGCACATAAAAATAAGGAAATTAGTTTCCTTTGGGGACCCAAGCCATCACTGACTTGGATCTGCCTCGTGCATCAACATAATTATGTCTCTTCAAAGTAATTGATGCACTATTAAGTTTGGTAGGTCTCCAAACCCAACATGCTGAGGCCTTAACAACATTAACCTGATTTGCCCTTACAGCATTAACTACTGCTGAATTTGGCCTAGCAGTATTAACTGCTTTTGGCCTAGTAGTATAAAATTTTCCCTTAGCAGTATTAACTTTTTGGCTAGAATTTTTGTTAGTTAATGTTGTTTTTGTTTGATAGGGCCTCTTTACAGTTGATTGTGTTGATTTAGAAAAATGTGACATTTGTCTAACACTATAAATTGTAGTTTTGGGATGAGCAGTATTAACAAGCCTAGCAGTATTAAGTGATCTTAGGCCAGTTTTCATTAAGACTGCTCTTGGAACCATGTTCCTTTGAGCGCTAGGGTGAGTCTTTTTAGCATAATAATTGTAATTCACCCTTGTATAATTATTCCTGATATCACCCTTTCCCTTTGATTGTAATTACAGTTAGCCTGCACATGGTCAAAACTTCCACAAACAAAACAAGCTTTATTGTACATCACAAAGTCACTTCCTAGCTGTTGGGACTTATGATTATTCTAGTTTCTTTGTTTTCCCCTAGGACTTTTTGACCAACACATTTCAACATACTTAACTGGTTTCCTAACTGGTTTTTCTTGTTGTTTTAGTCTAACAAATTCCATCTTAGCAACAGTGAGAAAAACAGTTTTCTTCTCTAACTTATCATCTGACACCAACTCCTCAACCAATGGGACATCAGGAGATTCCTTAACCTCATTAGAAGTATCTTCACTAACACTTTTACTAGGCTTAGGTCCATAGCCTACAAACTTAGGCTGTTGGAACTCCTCTAGACCAGAGTAGGACAAATCAAGATTTGGGGGTGAAAATAACCCTGTAGAAGGAGGTAGAACAACATTATAGCTTACAAACTCCATACCCTTTCTACTTTTATCAGGTATCTGACTCCCTATTAATTTGTCTAGACTCTTAGAAGCATTATCAAAATTTTCAATTTTAAGTTGATTGCTTTCTTTTTCTTGCTTAAGCTTTTCTAACTCACTTTTAAGCATACTAATTTTTAAGTCTTTATATGAGATATCTCTTTTTAGGACATCAAGTTGCTCACAAAAAATAATCTCATTCTTTTTGTAAAAGACAAGTTGCTATTCTACATATGCTAACCCTCTTTTATAATTTGCTAAATTGAACTCAGATTTATTAAACTATATTCTTAAATCATCAAGTTGAGTTTTAAGAGTTTCAAAGCTTTTTAGATAGGTTTTTAAACAAGTCTTGTCATTATGTACCTCAGAGTCTGAAAAAGCCATAAGAGCCATATTTATGAGGACTTCATCATCTGCCATATAGCTCCAGTCAAAACCAGCTCCATCAATAGCCAACATGGGTTTGGAAGTAGTTTCTTCCACATTTACAGTCCTTTTAGAACTGTCTTGATTTATGTTCCTGCTATCTTGGTTCCTAGGTCCTCTGCATTCCCTCGTAAAGTGTCCTATCTTGTAACAGTTAAAACACTCCACCTTGGACTTGTCATATTCAGCTGTGTCCTCCCATTGATAGTGATCTTTCTACCAGTTTTCTGGAAAAAACTTCTTGTCCTCATGCTCAGCAATGCTAACTGCTATTTTAAATCTATCTCTTCTATGTTATCTTCATGGATTTGTTCAAGGTCCTCATATACAAGTTGAGAATCGTTTGGTTGACTGGCCAAAAATGCATAAATAGTGTCATCACTAAGTTAGCAATACTAACTTGAGTACTAGCAGTGTTAACTTGGGTGCTAGCAGGGTTGACTTGAGTGTTAGCAGTACTAACTCCATAAGCAGTATTAACTTCATTTGTACTGCTAAGAGATAACACAAAAGCCATGTTTTATGAATTTTAGCTTGAGCTTGAGCTTGCAGTTCCTTTAACCTCTTGTTCAACAATCTTGAAATTGTTGTAGAGATCATCAAAGCTCATTGTGTCTAGATCAGGTTTATTCCTTTAGACCACAACATGAGTATTCCATTCAGAAGTCAAACTTCTTAAAAATTTTAAATTGAGATCTTCTTGTGAAATATTTTCATCCAAGATAGGCAGCTGACTTACAATCTTTTGAAGCCTGTTAAAAATAAAGTCAAGAGACTCTATGCTTGGAGCACTAAAGTTCTCATACATTTGCTTCATGAGAGTCTTTTGAGTCTTCTTTGTAGCTTCATTACCACCAAATCTTGTTTGTATAGCAGCAAACAAAGTCTTCCCATCTTTGTACTGATTAAAGGTTATTAGATGTTCATTAGGAAGTGTCATCAGTAACATACTTTTTGCCTTTATATCATTCTTCTTTTAAACCTTTTCTTTAGTAGTTACATGACATGATATTAGTGTAGTTGAGATACCATCAACATTTGTTGCTGTTTTAGCTGCAGGTTTGAATGAGTTTCCATTCTTTATGACATCCCATAGAGCATAGTATTATACTTAAAAGTATTGCTCAATCCTTTGCCTTTAAATATCATATTCACCCTGTTTGAGAGTGGGCAACTTTGCAGTAGTAGTGATTTGTGCAGTTTCTAGATCCATCTCTTTCTTGTGAGTAAAGAGTTCTTCTTGTTAGTTTCTTCTAGATCAAAGTTTCAGAACACAAGCTCTGATACCACTTATTGATCCCAACTTAAGATCAATTCTTTAGCTTGTAAAGATTAAGTTACTTTAGATAAATCCAAAACAACTATGATTGAAACTTTGTGAATACTAAAGAGTATGCGGAATCTACTCTTTAATACTTAGAAGAATATTAATGAAACAGTAAACTTTAAGAACATGAATACTAACTGAAAGCTCTAAATATCTATATTTGAATAATTAAGAGTACTCTGTGTAGTACTAGGTTTACAACTTGTAGATAGTATCAAAAAGTCTTCCCCCCCCCCCCCACTATTGTAATTCCAAACTCCTTAACCTATGATATTCTTATATCACCATAAAGAGTCTTTTACAAGATAACAACAAATCTTCTTATCTTTAAACTTATACGTATCTTTCTAACTATATAGATTATACTCTGAATAAGTCAATACAAATCTCTTGACACGTCTTTATCTCTTTAGCAGTCTTTAATCTTTATGCAGCAGTCTTAAGTCCTTCAGCAATATTAAGTTAGTACTGGCAGTACTAACTTTCTTCTAGCAGTACTAACTAGTTAATACTGGCAGTTATAACTTGAGCAATACTAACTCTTGACTTGGCAGTACTAAGTATGAACACATTAAATTCCCAACAAAAGCTTTTTAGACAAGTTTTTGAACAAGTTTTGTCATTATGTATCTCAGAGTCAGAAAAAGCCATAAGAGCCATGTTTGTAGGGAATTCTTCATCTGCCATATAGCTCCACTCAAAAACCAGCTCCATCAATAGCCACCATGGCTTTGGAAGAAGTTTCTTCTACATTTACAGACCTTCTAGAGTTGTCTTGATTCTTTTTCCTGTTATCTTGGTTCCTAGGTCCTCTGCATTCCCTTGCAAAGTGTCCCATCTTGTGTCAGTTGAAACACTCCACCTAGGATTTATCATATCCAGCTGTGTCACTTCCATTGATAGTGATCTTTATACCAGTTTTCTGGAAAAAACTTCTTGTCCTCATGCTCAGCAATGCTAACTGCCACTTCAAATCCATCTCTTCTATGTCATCTTCATGTATTTGTTCAAGGTCCTCATATACAAGTTGAGACCCGTTTGGTTGACTGGCCAAAAATGCATAAACAGTGTCATCACTTAAGTTAGCAGTACTAACTTGAGTACTAGCAATGCTAACTTGAGTGCTAGCAAGGCTAACTTGAGTGTTAGCAGTACTAACTCCATAAGCAGTATTAACTTTATTTATAATGCTAGGGGATGACACAAAAGCCATATTCTAAGAACTTGAGCTTGAAATTTCCTTTAACCTCTTGTTCAGCAATCTTGAAATTGTTGTAGAGATCATCAAAGCTCATTGTGTCTAGATTAGGTTTATTATTTCAGACCACAACATGAGTATTCCACTCAGAAGGTAGACTTCTCAAAAATTTCAAATTGAGATCTTCTTGTGAAATATTTTCACCCAAGATAGCCAGCTGACTTACAATCTTTTAAAGCCTGTTAAAAATGAAGTCAAGAGACTCTGTGCTTAAAGCACTAAAGTTCTCATACATTTGCTTTAGAAGAGTCTTCTGAGTCTTCTGTATGGCTTCATTACCACTAAATCTTGTTTGTATAGCAGCAAATAAAGTCTTAGCATCCTTGTACTGTTTAAATGTCATTAGATGTTCATTAGGAAGTGCCATCAGTAACATACTTCTTGCCTTCATGTCATTCTTCTTTTGAGCCTTTTCTTCAGTAGTTACAGGACCTGATATTAGTAAAGTTGAGGTACCATCAGCATTTGTTGTTGTTTGAGCTACTGGTTTGAATGAGTTTCCATTCTCTATGACATCCCATAGAGCATAGTCTTGTAGTTAAAAGTATTGCTCAATCCTTAGCCTCCACATATCATATTCACCCTGTTTGAGAATGGGCAACTTTGCAGTAGTATTGGTTTGTGTAGTTTTTAAATCCATCTCTTCTTTGTGAGTAAAGAGTTCTTCTTGTTAGTTTCTTCTAGATCAAAGTTTCAGAATACAAGCTCTGATACCACTTGTTGATCCCAACTTAAGATCGATTCCTTAGCTTGTAAAGGTCAAGTTACTTTCGATAAATCCAAAACAACTATGGTAGAAACTTTGTGAATACTAAAGAGTATGCGGAATCTACTCTTTAATACTTAGAAGAATATTAATGAAACATTAGACTGTATAAACAATGATATCACTGAAAAACTTTAATATTATTATTATCATTAATACGAGTACTCTGTGTAGTACTAGGGTTTACAACCTTGAAGCTATATATCAAAAACCTATAAATGTATGTCTGTATATGTGTCAATAACCATAACTTAGGATCTCTTTTTATACACCAAGGAGTCCTTTACAAGATAACTACAAATCTTCTATAATTCTAAAAGATAACTGCAAATCTTCTAACTTAATAAGATATACGTATCTTTTACAAAAATATCTCATACTTATCCCGTAAGTAATCTTGATAAACAATCTTCATCTTTATCCTTCTGACAGTAGAAATTCTTCTAGCAGTTGTAATCTTTCAGCAGTTGTAAGCAGAAGCATTAACTTTTATTCTAGCAGCACTAACTGTGTACAAGCAGTAGTAACTACTTAGAATATTTTCTTCATTCTTCATCAGCAGTACTAAGTTACACTAGCAGTACTAACTTTATGCTAACAGTTGTAGCTTTAATCAAGCAGTACTAACATACACTAGCAGTACTAAGTTACACTAACAGTAGTAACTTGTATACTAGCAGTATTAACTACTTAGTAGTATTTCTTCTAAGTCTCTGAGCAGTATTAACTTCCATTAGCAGTAGTAATATATACTAGCTGTAGTAACTCTAACCTTAGTAGCAGTTACTTTTAAACAGCATCAAAAAGCTTTTAATCCCAATAAAAGTCCTTAGGTATGATTTAAAAAAGGAGTAAAGTGATAAAAGGGAAGAATGGGGACTAAGACAGTACTAGCACTGGAATAAACCCAACAATGTGTTAGTGATGAAGTCTTGATAAGCATTGAAGGGGTTGAAGAATGAAAAAGAAAAGTTAAGATAAAGGGTAAAAAGAAAGAAGCCCTCCTTACACTTAGGCAATAACCGGGTCAATACATATGCTATCAGAAACACTAAGTTGTTGTCTGGTATGGAAGATAGTCATCATGGACCCAGTGATGCAATGCACAACCATCCCTAGCCACTTAAGGTCGGAAAGACTCTTGTTTCAAAACTCACAGAGATTACACGCATTTCTATTGACTTTCTCACTCTGAGATTCTTGATATTGAAAAGGTGGCAATCAGCTCCAGCATCCGATCACTAAAATCAAATGTGCACTATCGAGTCTAGAGCCATAAAAAAGATCATCCATAAATCTCATTAAGACACTAATTCATAATATATTTGTTAAATCACACATTGTGATAACAAGAAATATCTTAAGAGTCCTAGGCATTATCCTTGTGATTTTGCCAGAACATCAGAGTGATACTAAAATATTTACAATGACGATGGAAATCCTTCCAGAGCCAACATCAAAAAAGCTATGTGGTAGGTGACTTGTGAGATCCTATTTGGATCAAACTTGTGACACTGGATATCGATTCGGTCCAGCTTATGATATGATGAATGAATTTAAAAAAAGATAAAACTGTTGGTGTATTGTAAAACGGTTTGCATCTTACCACACCAACTAATTTTCCTAAATCAATGTTCAATCTTATGTCCGTAGGAAGCCTTACAAGGGTATCTGGACATAGGAAGGTTGAGCACGAATTGACAACTAAATCGGGAAGATAGTAACTTACCGATTCACTCTTTTCGTGTTGTCTGCTTTGAGATGTTTCGGTTTGAGAACAAGCTAAGTACGATGAATCTGATACTTACATATTAGAGAAATCAATATTACAAGCTTGAAATCCTTTTTCTAATCATTTTTCTAATCATTTCTGTGCACCATGTGGATTTTATTTTCTTAGATTTGCTTGAGGGCAAGCAAAGTTTAAGTGTGGGAGAATTTGATAACGGTCAAATTGAGTATGTTTTTAGTAGCGTTATCCATACTTTTGTATATGTTATTTGGATATTTATATATGGTTTTATTACTTAATTGTATCAAAGTGTGTTTCCAAGTTTATTTGTAGCCAAGTACAGGAAAAGAGAAGAAAAATAATGAAGAAATCAAGTTTTATACGAGTACGAAGAATCCCGAGTCAAGACTAAAGATCAGAAGCATTTCAAGAGTATAAGAGCCAATCATTTGATCTTCTAAATCCCAAGGATGAGCCTAAATGAAGATTTACTAAAGTATAAAGACCCACAACAAAGCACAATTCAAACGGAGATCTTAAGCGCAAAATCAAGCAACATACAAATGGGGGACGAAGACCAAGCCGGCCGGCTGAGACAATGAGTCGGGCGGCTCGTTTGCGTCTGCGTCTGATGCACCACTTTTGTCTCGAAGCTCCATGAACGATCAAGAACCTTCTAGACCTCATTTCCCGGCATTATTACAACCCTTTGGCCCCAAGAAAACATTAAATACCCAAGGCCTTCACACTAGTATAATGTTGCGCATTCATGTATGAGCACCCTATTGAAAATTTCATGGATCATGGATGCTAAGACCTTATGGAAGCAATCAAGGCCAGGTTTGGAGTAACACAAAGAGAATACAAAGAAAATACAAAAAAACCATTCCTGAAGCAATCAATATGAGAACTTTACTGCATCGAGATATAAGATGGATAAAACCTATGATAATGTTTCAGGAAACCCCTAAGATCCAATGGAAATTAGATGGTGAAGTTATCTCCTAGGAAAGATGCAAATCTTAAGTTGCTAAGAGGTCTACCAGTAGCTTGAACAATATTGCTCCTTGACTCATGGAACAAAGTGAATCTAGATTGAGTTAGAGCATGTGTCGATTTGTACAAAAACTTGAATGTGTATGAAGATGAGATTAAAAGCCATTCAGCTACTAGATCAAGCTACAAACTCCTCAGATTGTGGACTTTTGTATCTTTAGTTTGATTACTAGCTGCGTACTAAGGAAGCAGTTAATACTGCTCTTGATGTTTTGCTGTTAGGATCAAAGGGACAAAGCATTCTTCCTATCAACCTATGCTGCATGATGTCATGTTTTTCTTCTTTGTCTATCAATCTAATAGTCCATAGTTAATGGACAATGAAGACCTGGAGATTTTTGATTACTGATGATCTTGAGAGGTAGATCTCAAATGGCAGGTGGCCATGCTTACTATAAGGGTGAAGAGATTTTAAGAAGACATAGAGAGGAATCTAATTTCAATGGAAAAGAACTGTTGGCTTGATTAGAAGAGACTAAAAGGTTGAATGTTTACATCTGCCACAGGAGAGTGTCACTTTGCTTGTGGATTGAGATTGGCCACCAAGGAATACAATGGATAGAAATGAGATGCTCAAGAAGGATTGTAACACAGTGGAGGATCCTGCAAAATGCCATGGTTGTTCATTGATGGTGATAGGTGGTTAAGGATTGAGAGCTTTTAGATGAGAAGGGACCCACAGAGACTTTGCCTTCGTATGGCACATTTTGTCTTCTGGTTCATGCCAGTGTTCATTAAGTTCAGACTTTGGAGTAACATAGGTCAATTGGAAAGTTTCTTAAGAAATCATATGAAGTAATCTCTTCAAAAAATACAGTTTGATGATCAACAGCGTGAATGACTCTTAAAAATCTAATCTATAATTTTAGGTTAATCAGATAGGATTAGAATCAGTTAGAAGCTAGGAATTGTTGTTCATAAAAAATAAATGAAGAGTTGTTTATTGAGGATGGACAATTTACACAATGTTTTAAATATGATGTTTAGGTAAGAGATAATTCTATAACAAAGCTCTAAAAATCTCAGTTTAGCGGATGGCTTTTAAAAGAAAAAAGATGGTTTAAACTAAAATTAGAAAAGTATTAAAAGCATCATCTATGAAGCTAACTAAATTGATAAACTAGTTAAATAAGTATTAATATAAACAAGTTATGTGTTGCTTTGACAGTCAAATAAAAAAATAAAAATCCGGATGAAAATGGATTGCTTGATTGTCATCTAAATATAAGTGAAAGTGTTTTTGATGAGTGCATCTGATATTAGTAGTGAATGAGATTGAAGAGGAAAATATTCTAGTAGATGATAGGTTTAAGAAGGTTGGAGGGATATCAGTGCAGTTCCCACCTCCTCTATCACTAGAAGTACATGCCCTCAATGGATCCGCTGACTTTTCCTTTGGGCTGGATTAGATTGATTCTGTCTATAAAGACTAAAAGTGTGTAATAACTATCTCTAGTGTGCCTAGATTGAATCACTGCATCTAGTCTGTAAGGATAGTTTGGAACAACCTAAAGTGTTAGGCATATGCCTCCATGTATCATTGAGAAGAGTGGTGTGATTGATAGGTGTGATGATTGTATTGTTTTAGACCTTCATTTGAACAGAAGTAACCTAGTTATGATAAAATCTAATTTTGTTAAATACGTTGAAAGAATATCGAGGAAATCGGTTATTGAACAACACTCATTGATAGGAAAGCGAAAATTCTTAGGATATTGTCATAGTCCTAGGGATATAGAAGAAACTGGAAATAGAATGATGACTCAAGAAACTAGGTAAATAGTTTTGAGTTCAATATAGATAGCTTGTTTTGAATGTGTAAGTTCTTCCCCTACCTTGTTAATCAAGGAATTGTAACTTTTATGAGAATAAAATGGTGTGGAAAATCTGTGTGAATAATTATGAGACAGGGTTACTGGGTCGCAAAGGGAAGTATAGATCATATTGGAACAATGCTCAGGAGGATGTGTGAATCACCAAACATAATTTCTCACCCAAACCATCATAAATGAAAATTTTGGTTCCGAGCTGTTGCAACAAGTCTGGAATAGTGCCAGTTATTGCTGCTAAGCAAAGCTTCTCTAAGAGTAGCAGCATCAATTAGTACTGCCAGGCATGATAATATTGTTGCACTTAAACTAAAAGTAAATGCTACATCACCCATAAAATATTCTTATTTTAAATCACATTCACCAGTAAGAAGGGCTTTTAACCAAAAATCAGCAACTAAAACCAATAATCTTAATGAAAAAGTTATAACTGCTAGAGTTAATAATGTAACTACTGCTGAGTCAAAAGCAGTAGTGTAAAAATTTTTTTTTTTTTACTGCTGTGGGGGGAAATGGGAAAAATGTTGTTAAGTCCTCAGCATGCTGGATTTGGAGACCAACAGGAAAAGTAATTGACCATATCTTCAAAGACAGTGGATATGCAATGACGTATAAAGATTTTGACTATGTGATCCTCAAGCAGAACTCAAGTTCTAGTGTGAGATGGCTTGGGTCCTTAAGAGAAAATAATTCTCTTATTTTGATGTGCAGGGTAATCCTGACAATATGCCTTTACAGGATCAAGGGATTTTTGATAGGGATGCTCTAGATTATGTACTGCGGACACAAGTCATACCATTTACAGATTATCCAAGACATTGATGGTGGATTTGTTTTGCATTTGCAGGGAAGTCATAAAGGATGGGAAAAATTAATGGAAAAGGTAGAAAATTAGGGCTGGATATTAGGGACTTTTGAAGATGTATACTTTGAATGTGGCACCTTAAGTTACTAATCTTTTCTCTGTCTCACAAATGTGTGGGGACAAGAAAATAACAGGTTGTTCTTTTCTCACTAGACTGAATGTCCTTGTTCTATCTCCTGACTTTATGCTAATTGATGATAGTCAGGGTCTTGACTTAAAGTTCCCAGACAGAAACAACTGTACAAT
Organism: Tanacetum coccineum; assembly: GCA_026074375.1. Classification (NCBI taxonomy): domain Eukaryota; kingdom Viridiplantae; phylum Streptophyta; class Magnoliopsida; order Asterales; family Asteraceae; genus Tanacetum; species Tanacetum coccineum. The sequence continues at coordinate 46,582 of BQNB010008189.1, forward strand.
TTTGATCTAAAGAGAATGTTGTGTCAGTTAAGGAGGTCTTGATTGTTAATTTGCCAAGGCTACAATAGATGATTCTAATTTATTGGCATTATGTGGCTTGGTTCATATAAACTTTAAAACTAATAAACGAAATTGTAAGGGGATATCCTTGTTAGTGGTTTGCTTCAAAGCTCTTTGAATAAACCAATACCTTGTGTTGCTGTCAGAAGGTGAAAGCAACTCACAAAAGCTTCTTGTAAGGACCAAAGCCTTGTGAGCTCTATTCAGCCAACACCATTATAAACTGTTGCCATATGGACTTAATTTTTTTTTAGGGGGGGGGCACATCATCTGTAAGGAGTTTCAATTAAAAAGATATATTGACTTGTTGTTCACTAATTACTATAGTAGGTTTAGTTGGCGGGAGTTTCTTTTGGCTCCACTAAGGATGAGACTAGTGGGATAGCTTAAACTTGTGTTATTACTGCATAGAAACCTCAAATAATTTAATAAATGTTTAAAATCATCAGATTGTGACAATGGAACTGAGTTTAAGAATAATGACATAATTCAATTCTGTGGGATGAAAGGGATTAAGAGGGAGTTTAGTGTTGCCATAACTCCACAACAAAATGGATAAAACCGGAGTTTGCTGGATGAACTGAAGAGGATACTAATGAGGAAGACTTGGACTATGCTAGCAGATTCATTATTATCTACTTTTTTTTACATGTTTTGGGCTGAAGTAGTTTATACTGGCGTGTTATGTTCAGTAATAGGGTTCTAGTGACCATAGCCTTCACTACAAGACACCGTATGAAATCTATTACTTGGTAGTACCACCTAGAATAAGTTTATGAGATACCTTTTGGGGTGTATGTGACTATTCTAATACATTAGATCCTCTTAGGCAAATTTGATCGGGAGGAATGATAAGGGGGTTCTTTCTTGGTTGGTATACTCTTATAAAATAAGCAAGGCTTTCTAGGGTATTTACATTAGAAAACTAGGAAGGTAGAGGAAACCTGCACATAAACTTTCTTAAAAACAAACCCATGTTGTTGATTAGGGTTGTGTTCAGCATGGCTCTTTAACATTGATTCACTGACAAAATCTATGAATTATGAGCCAGTTACTGCTAGGACAATCAAACTAATGGTGATGCAGGTATAGAGACAAATGTTAATGCAGGGCAAGCTGGACAAGAGAAAGCATCTGACCATGAATACATATGATATAGACCACTCATGCTTTACTAATTCTCCCACTTTCTTTCTTCAAGTACTCAGAGCACAAGATGATAAGGATGTGATAGAGGTACCTGGGACGAAGGAATGATAGAAGTCAATGAAGATAGTCAAGAAAAGGAAGGAGAGCTTCAAATAAAGAAGATGTTATTTCATTGCTTTTGATCGCATGTGGTGTATGGTTTCAGAGTGGAATTGGATAGTTTGCTTGGTTCAATAGAATAGAAGGTGATTATGCTAACAGCACTAACAGAGATAGTACTGCTAGTCGCATCCTATTAGTATCCTGCTTAGGCCAAGTATTATTACTGCAGTGAAACATATTAATATGGTAATCTAAATATTAATACTGCTCATTTAGTCCTATTCCTAATGATTGAAGTTTGCAATCTTTGGAAAACATGGCATAATGTATTTGATGATGCCTATAATGATAGGGTAAGTGGTGTCTAGAGACTGATCTTAACACACCTGGAAACCGCCATGGAATGTCAGTCCTATTCTATAACCAGAATTCACAAGGATCATCCTAAAAACCAGATCATTGAAGACATAAATTCAGCTACTCAAACAGGAGTATGACTAAGATTATAAAGAAACATGCTACTATGGCCAGTTACATCAAAAGGCAGAGGAGAACAAATCACAAAGATTATCAAAATAGATTATTTGCCTGTTTTCTCTCACAAATAGAACCCAAGAAGGTAATTTAAGCTTTGACATATCCAAGCTGGATAGAAGCAATACAAGAGGAGCTTCTGCAATTTAAACTTCAAAAGGTTTGGACTCTGGTGGATCTTCGAAAAGGCAAGCGTTACAAAAGAGGGCTATTGGAAAGACTAAGTGGGTGTATAGAAACAAAGAAAGGATGAGAGGGAATTTGTAGTTAGATAAGACAAGATAAGACTGGTTGCACATGGTGTATATCCCAAGAAGAGGAATTGATGTATGATGAGGTGTTCTTGCTACTGTTGCTAGGATTAAAGCAATCAAGTTAATGTGTAGTAGGACATATGCATCATTTTTGGGTGGTGATTGTGTACTAGTTGGATGTGAAGAGTGCACTGTTTTATGTATGGTAACTATTGTAAAGGAGGTGTATGTGTGATAACCTCTTAGTGTTTGGAAGATCCATAGTTCACTGAAAGGTTTATAGGTAGATATGCTGTATATGGTCTACTTCAGCCTCTAGAGCCTGGTATGAGACCTTGTATTACCTACTTATCTTGTAAATAGATACACAAAAGATGCATCTATAGATAAACTTTGTTCATTCAAGAAGGGACAGAGGTGGATCTACCTATTAGTAAAGGGTTTATTGTTGATGTTATCATCTTTTAGGTCTACAAAGAAGTCTTTGTGTGGTGAATTTGAACAGATCGATGCACAAGAGGATTCTAAGATGTGTTCTAGATGGGGGGAGCTCATACTTTCTTCTTAGGATAATAGGGATTGAAAGTTATAACTGGAGGATGGAAATCTTCATTAGCACAAGACATAGATGTGGCTGATATATTGAAAGAACTGTTTGATTTTGACCACATTAAACTCAGCAAGACCAACTCTAATAGAGAGACTTACTAGGCAATTAGTATAACAGATGAAGGAACTGTGGATGTGGATGTTCACTGTATATAATCAGTAGTTTGGATCAATTAATTGTACTCTTAACAGCTTCTAGGCATGACAATAATGTTTGCTGTTTGTGCTTGTGCAAGGTTCAAGTTACACCAAAAAGACTTTTACACCTTTCATGCAGTGAAAAGGATACTTAGATACTTTAAAAGGCAGCTAAATTAGGCCTTTGGTATCCTAGGGATTCACCATTTGACTTGAAGCCTTTTCCGAGTAGGAATTATGCAGTGGAGGCTAGCCTTTGACAGGGAAATCCAAAAGGAGGTTATCAAATTTTTGGCAAAAGGTTGATTTCATGGCAATGTAAAAAGTGTACTATATTTGCAACTTACTACTGATATAGCTAGCGTATGTTGTTGTTTGCTAATTGTGTGGGCAGGTTGGATCCAAAAAATCTAATATGCTTGATTATGGGTTCAATTTCATGAACTACCAAGATTTACATTGATAATGAAAGCACCATTTGTATTGTGAAGATGATCCAGTGTTACCATTCGATAACCAAGCACATTGAAATAAGGCATCTTATTCAATCAGAGATTCTTATGAGAAGAAGTTGGTTTAAGTGATTAAGATTCACACAGACCACAATGTTGCAGATCTTCTCACAAAGGCTTTTGATGTTAGCAGGTTTAACTTTCTGATTGCTAGCATTGGATTACTTAATCTCTGAAGTATTGTTTGAGGGGAGGTTAATTAAGATTGGATGAAAGGAAATGTAACATTCAGCAGAAGTGGATGAAGGGTCAGGATAACCCACTGATCCCCAACACACATTTACATCTGCTCAACTCTCTAATGAAGAACCAATCACTGTTTTATAATCATATCAACTTCAAAAGACTCAAAAACCTAGGAAAGCCAAAAGGACCACTGAGATATCTCAGTCTAGTAGACCTATTCACCTTGTTGCAGATGAGACTGTCTATAAGGAGTGGGAAGACAGAATGGAAAGGGCTGCCACTACTGCTTCTAGCTTAGAAGCAGAGCAGGACAGTGGTAACATAAATAGGACCCAATCCATGGCAACACTTAATGAATCTTTCCCTCAGGGAACTGATACAAGTAGTGGTCCTAGGTGCCAAGATACCATATTGCGGGTTGCAGAAGCTTAAACTAGGTTTGAGGCTGCATCTAAACAGTCCAATGATCCACCTTTCTCAAGAGTTAACACACTTAGAAGTGAGGAAGACAACATGAAACTAATGGAATTGATGGAACATTGTACAAAACTGTCTGAACTGGTGAGAAAAAGAAAAGAGAGATATAGTAAGCTGAAAAATAGAAAGAGAGTTGTGTGATAAAAACAGAAAGAGTGATTTGGTGAGAAAAAGAAATGAGAGATTTAGTGAGCTGAAAAACAGAAAGAGAGATTGTGAGAATCTAAATTTATGATGGCAATGCTTAACACTGCCAGGCATAAACTTAACACAGCCAGTATTAAGTTAGTACTGCCAGGAATATCTTAATACTGCTGGGTAAAGTTAATACGGCTGGACTTAAAGTTAGTAATGTTAGGCTAAAATTAGTACTGGTGGGTGACCGTTAGTACTGTTTAAGGCATAACAAAATTTTCTTAATTAAATATAGCCGTTGTGAAATTTCCGCCAACAACTTCGTTTATAGGTTTGACTAATTTAGAGAATTCATGATATTTCTATAAAATCATAAGCTTTCTTCAAGATAAGAACAAATTTCATTTAGTAGGTCGAATCAAAACCCTAAGTGCTCTCTATATAATCTCAATTAACTTTTCCAAGCTCACATACTCTTATATACAAACATATCCCAAAACCCTAATCTAACTTATCTCTATCAAATGGCGAATTTGGATTTCTGCGACAAGCACAACATGGTTGCCTACTTACAGAAGTCAGAAGGAAGTGAAGGATTTCATTAGATAATTGTTTTTCTCACTACAAGTCACATTAGGTATGCCCTCACTAAAAGTCCAACTATCTATGTCTCTCTCATAGAACAGTTTTGGCAAACTGCTTCTGCAAGCACACTTAAGAATGAAGACATGGAAATCACTGCTACAATAGATGGGAAAGTCAATGTTGTTTTTAGGGCATCTATTAGAAGACATCTTAAGTTAGCAGATTCTGATGGTATTAGTACTTTGCCTACTTCAGAAATTTTTGAGCAACTTGCTCTAATGGGGGTATGTGTCCAATTCTGATAACTTAACTTTTCAAAAGGGACACTTTTCCCCTCAGTGGAAATTTTTGATTCATACTATCCCTCACTACTTAAGTTGTAAGAAAACTGCTTGGGGACAATTAATTAGCAATATAGCAACTGCTATTATTTGCTTGGCCACAAACAGAACCTTTAATTTTTCCAAATTGACCAAGGTTTGTGCAAGTCTTCCTGACAACAGTTGAGGGATACCAGACATAAGAGGTTTATGTTCCACCTTTCCCTCACACAAGAAGGGTGTTTGCTATATGAAGAAGACCATGAAAAGGTGTCTCTGGAGAATAACCTCCTCCTATTTTAAACTATGATGGTTCAAGCTTTGAAAGATATGGGTGAAGATTCAGCTGCTCCTTTTGATTCCCATTCCACACCTATTATTTCTTAACCATCATCATCTAAACCTCAAAAGAAGAAGTCAATGAGGAAACAGAGGAAAGACAGTGGTCCTACAGAGCCTGTCACTGATGAGGCTCATGATCTACCCCTTCTTATGATCCACCTTAAAGTGGTGAGGATAGTATGCAACATTCTGAATTGATGAATTTATGTATCAGCCTACAAGAGAAAGTCCTTGATTTGGAGAAAGCCAAGATTGCTCAAGCAAAGGAGATTGCTAGTTTAAAGAAGAGAGTCAAGCAATTGGAAAAGAGAAGGAAGTTAAGAACTCTAGGGCTCAAGAGATTAAGGAAGGTTATTTCAACTAGCAGGGTAGAATCCTCTAATGATGTCAGTTTAGGTGATCAAGAGGATGCATCCAAACAGGGAAGGAAAATTGCTGATCTTGATGTTGATGCAGAAGTGACTTTGGGGGATGAGACTCAAGAGATGAATGATGACAACTTGTTGTTTGATACAGATGTGTTGGAAGAGCAGGAAAAAGAAGTTGCTGCAAAGGAAGTTGCTACAACTACAAAGTCAATTCCAGTTAGTCTTGTTGAAGTAGTTACTACTGCCAGTGCCAATGTTGAAGTTCCAGATGAATTGACTCTTGCTCAAACTTTGATTGAAATCAAAATTGCAAAACCCAAGCCTGTTACAACTGCTGCTATAATAGTTACATTTGTTAGACCAAGGGCTAAGGGAATTATATTTCATGATCAGGAAGAACAAGTTCCTGCATCTACAAAAACATTTTCTTCTTCACAATCACAACTTCCACAAGTAAAAGACAAAGGCAAAGAAAAAATGGTGGATCCTAAAGTACTTTTGAAGAAGAAAGATCAAGTTTCTCTTAATGAAGAAATGGCTAGAAATCTTGAAGCTCAGTTGCACGCTGAACTTATTAAAGAAGAGAGGCTTGCAAGGCAAAAGGAAGAAGAAGCCAACATAGCTCTGATTAAATCATGGGATAACACACAAGCTATGATGGAGGCAGACTTTAAATTAGCTCAGAGGCTACAAGCAGAAGAACAGGGAGAAATAACCATTGAAGAAATATCAAGATTATTTGTAGAACTCATGAACATAAGAAAGAAACACTTTGCAAAGCTTAGAGATGGAAAGATAAGAAGAAAGCCACCTACCAAAGCTCAAAAGAGAATTCAAATGTCCACCTATTTGAAGAATATGGCTGGATTTAAACATAGTCAGTTGAAAAGCAAAAGATATGATGAAATCCAGAATTTGTTTATAAGGAGATGAAAAGAGTAAATACTTTTGTGGACATGAATTCAGAAGTAGTGAAAGGTAGTGAGACAAGAACAGAGGAAAGTTCTAAAAGAGAAGGGGATGAACTTGAGTTTGATAAGTCAAAGAAGCATAAATTAGATGAGCATGTAGAAGCTGAAAAAGATGATGATCCAGAGGAGGAAGAAATGAAAAAGCATATGGAGATAGTTTAAGATGAAGAGAAATAGCAATTGATGCTATACCTCTAGCCACAAAACCTCCAATGATTGTTGAATATAAGATTGTTAAAGAAGGACAGAAGGGATTCTATCACTTGATAAGAGCTGATGGGAGTTCAAAAATATATTCATCAATGATTAGGATGCTTCAAGGTATTGACAGAGAAGACTTAGAAACTCTTTGGAAGTTGGTCAAAGAAAATCATGGAATAAACAGGCCAGTTGATAAATATGAAAGAGTGTTATGGGGAGATTTGAAAGTAATGTTTGAACCTGACGATAAAAGTGATGTATGGAGAAATCTACAAGGGTACAAAGTGACTGTTTGGAAGCTGTTTGATAACTGTGCAGTGCACTTTGTAAGGTTTAGAAATCTACATATCTTTATGTTAGTTGAGAAAAGATATCCCTTTACACCAATAACAATCTCAAACATGCTGAACAAGAAGCTTCAAGCTGATCGTTGGAATGAGATGTGTTATCAACTACTCAAGCTCATAAAAAAGCAGGAAAAGGGTCAATGAAGTGTTTGAATGCATCCTCCTGGTGATGGTGAAGACTTTTAATAAAACTTGAAGATTCAGATGATGAACATCAAGTTTAGGGGAGGATTGTTGGGTTTAAAAGACTTCAAGATGATTCTTAAAGTTACTACTGCTCAGGTATATATTAGTGATGTCAAGCATAACTTAGTGCTGCTGATAATACTAATGAAACTTATGCTAAGTAGTTAGTACTGGTAGTATAAAGTTACTACTGCTAGTTACTACTGTTAGTATAATTGGTACTGTTAGTATAAACTTACTGCTACTAGTAAAAGTTAAGACTGCTCAAAGATGAAGACTAAAAATATACTAAGTAGTTACTACTGCTAGTACTAAAGTTAGTACTGCTAGTGTATGTTAGTATTGCTAGAGTAAACTTCTAAGTAGTTAATGCTGCTTGTGCTCAGTTACAACTGCTGGAAGAATTAATGTTTTCAGATCAAAGACATATCAGAGAAGAGATCAAGGTTGATTGAAGAACAAGAATACTTATAAAGATAAGTATCAATTATTTGTAAAGAAGATATGTATAAACTTATTTGTTTAAGAGATTATGTTTACTTATAGAAAATATCATAATCACCCTACGACATAAATCTAGATATCAGTTTTCATATTAGTATTCATAGTTTGCATAGCAATCATAGTTAGTATTCATAGCTATTTTGTAATTCAAACTAGTATTCAATATATTGAAAGTTTAGTAAAAATCTTGTTTTACTGTTTTATTGTTCTTCTTAGTATTGCAAACTAGATTCTGCATAGTTTGTGATATTCTCAATCTTAGTTTCTACTATAGTTGTCTTGGATCTATCCAATATAACTAAGCTTTAACAAGCTAAGTAAGATCTGTCAAGAAGGGATTAACATCTATTGATACACTTTAGGCAATGGTTGCAGCCTAATCTTTCTTAGCAATGATTTACTTGATCAGTTCTGTCATGTAAGCTTTATGTTACATAATAAGAATTTCAAAATAATGATGCAAAGTGAACTGGCTTGAACTTGCTCTGATAAGAATGTTAAATCAATGATGCAAAGTAAAATGGCATTAATTTGATAAGAATATTAAATGAATGATGCAAAGTGAACTGGCTTGAACTTGATATTAATGATACATTATGTTATGAAAGATTATCTGTTTGTAGGCTATGGTAGAGACTAATATCAAGTGTCCATCGAAGCGTGCAGTTCGTACTCGTGAATAATGGCCTTTTAGTAAAATTTTGCAATTAAAAATGTTATGGAAGAGTTTGAGTAGCTGTAACTATTATTAGGTGCAGATGTATTCTCACATTTTGCTTTCGATTTTGAAATCAGTAGGTTTTTTAGTATCAGAGTTTCAACATCGTAGTACATTGTTTATACCATCTGATTAAAGTCTAGATAAGCGATAGGTATTATTGGTTGATGTTTTAAGGGACAAAAAAGGCCATATTATAAACCAAATTCTCTTTGTACAGAAGCTGACCCACACTACAACATAGGACACATTGCAGCTTCTATTCAAACATTTCCTGTTTTTAAAGAAGTATGGATGATAATTGCAAAGTCTCAACAACAATCAATCCTTAATCTCTATGTAATCACTCCAAGGCTTTAAAAATTATCTACTAGCAATTGATATCTTTATTACTCTATGCTTTTAAGTTTATGGTTTGGTATTAAATACTAACATATTACTCATTTGTTTTATTTTATACAGATGATCCTAGATGACAAAACTCACAACCTTGCAGCAGCCAAACCTGTTGGTCTTCGAACTCATCTGGTAAATACCATAACTCAGAATATCTACTTTTACATTATTTCGGCATGTTTTTTGGTGCAGTCGAGGGGCAAGCCCCACATTATATGTTAAAAATGGTCCACATCGCCTTTTTATGATTGAAGAATCTGGACAAAAAAATGTTTTACGTCAACCTACCACGATCCATTACTCAACCAGCATGTTTTTCCAATATGGTCCAAAGATTTGAGAATAAAGCGGTTCATTTTAACATGGGCTTGACCCGCAAAACAGCTTTTTCGTCCTTCTCTTTTGGAAATTTTTTAAAATAATATTAAATTAAATATAACCATTTAATAGGATGTTTGTATCAAAAATTAACTTTGGGCAACTTTCTATCGAACATAACTTATACACAGAATGTTTGCGATGTGCCCTCCGTACGTGTTATTAAAATGTATGTAAACATTATGGATGTTGATATTGGACACCGACTGACTACCTTGATTATGTTTCTGCACATTTTAGGTGTTTGTTGTTGCTTAAGACTTTGGAACCATGTAGCTTACAGGTTTGCGCTTTTCTATCCAGAGAAAGGTGCAGGAATTATAACACCTAACATACCATTTGTGCGTCCTAATCCTCCCAGAAATTTTCAACAGCTTCCGGAAGGTTTCTACAGCCGGAGATGGATGGTACACACTCGGCTTGACTCACTATGAACTCCCTCACCAATGATAGTTATAATTATATCTATAATGTTAATGGTCATCATATAACTGAAAATAAATGTTAAAACTAATGTTCACATCACTATATAACTAAAATTTTCGCTAGGAACCAGGAAGAGTTAAAGCTGATTTCGGCCACCTTGATGCTAAAACAATGATAAGAAACATCCACATATTATTCTCTAAAATTAAAATCCTGATAGCCCCTAAAAACCAAGAGATAATGGATTTAGTGGAACCGTCGACTCCTTTACCATCTTGGTTCATAGAGGGTAATCTTGCGGTCTATGGTGCTTTGTATGAGAAATCATGATTTTAGACCGCTTTTCAAGTTTTGTACAGGTATATTATATCAAGCCTATCATTACCATCATAAGATTTGAATGAGAATAAACACGCATTATATCTTAACTCAATCTGAAATCAAACAACTTTTTTGACAATCATATTTTACCAATACTGACACATCACGTTGGTACAAGATGCATCTTGAAAGCTATAATACGTAAACTTTGCACTATTTTTTCTTTATGTAACATGTGTTTAAGACTTCAGTGTTCTTAATGTCGTTAACTCTTGTAGGTCATTTGCTTAGAAAGTCGAATCTTAGAAACAAGATCCAAATGAACTGAAAGTAGAAGCTCTAGCACTGTTTATAATGGGTGAAAAAGACTACGTTTTTTAAGTTTCCTGGAATGGAGGAATATTTGAAGAGCATGGAGGTCAAGAACTATGTGCCTAACCTTGAAATCATATACTTGCCTGAAGGTTCCCATTTTTTCACGAATAGTCCCATGATGAGGTAAGCCACTCCTTGTTTGGCATGATAATTCTTGTTAGTGCAAATATTACGATATTTAATCTATACATTCTCTTTATGTTTTGGTGACGACAAACATGAAACTTGTAAAGCATAACGTAAAGTTCAAAAGTTACTTGTAGATGTATACTTTAACTCACGGATATCTCACCATCCTTATCCACCACAAATATACATTTATTTACTCGATCTCGACATCCCGAGACTCTTACTCATATGGGCTTCAGTAGTAAGATCGGGCTAAGCAAACGGGCTAGCCCAATAGAATTCGGCCCATTAAGGTCCAATCAAAGCTTCTAGAAGATGGAAGGAAACTAGTGAATTCAAATTTGAATTTGCTTCTAGAAGATTGAGGGAAAACTAGTAATGCATCCTTTTGTCCAAACACCTTATTATCCATTAGACAAATGGGACTTCTCCAAGTCAAGGCTCTAGTATAAATAACCAAGCAAACTCATCCCTCCTCCTCTTGATGAGATCCTATAGCACACACACATATATACATAGAGTTTTCTTTCTTCATCTTTGATCATGGTTCTAGCATAAGGCATGGATCATGGTGACACTCTATGTTAGTTCAACTAATACCAAGAGGTATGCAGTGAAGTATAGGATATCTCTACATGGAAGTGATCATCCTTGATTACTTGTATAGCATGTAGTAGATTGGTGGGTTTCATAGAAGTGATTGCATTTGATCACTTGTATGTCTTAGAGTAGTGTTGATAGAAATAATGACTAAAAACATTATTAATATTTTTCACATCTTTACGTTTTGATAATCACAAAATATAAAAACGTTCAATGTAAAATTAAACGTAAACAAATAATTAGTAGTAAATTTTCATTTCAAAAATTATATCACTTAAAGGTATGAATAAATAAATGCTTAATGCATTTTATGATCAAAGGAAATTTTTATTCAACCTCACACTTTTATAAAATGTTGTAAACATTTTTAATAACATTACAAAACATTTTCTACAATTAAAAGAAATGTTTTATTCTCAAAATAAACATTTTTTAATTTCAAATTTAGAGACCTAAACGGCTAGAAAGTTCCAGAAACCCCCCTACTCAAAAAGGACAAACTGGGGACGCCTAGTCTAGGGCGGGCCCCTTAAATAGCAACGGGCGGGTAAACACGGCGGGCGCCCCCTTATCTTTAAGGGGACCCCGCACCTATTTAAGGGACCGCCCATAGGAGACCTCCTCCATAATGTCCTATAAATAGTGGACTATTCCCCACTATTATTTCACCTGTGTGACACTCATTCTTTCCTATGACAAAATAGCCCACACATCTCATTAAAATCGTGTTTGAATCCATTTAATCTAAGCTTAGTATTCAAAGTGATCCAAGCTTAAATCCTCAGAGTGCAAGAGAAGAATCTTCCTACCATCAAGTGAAGAAAATTTAACCATTGTGGTGTTGTTTGTCAATCTTATTGAATCCTTAATCATAACTTGTAAATTATTTGTAAATCTTGTTAAAGATATATTGTGTATAGATCTTGGTAATTGTTGTATGTATATGTTGGATCTTATGATCTTACCTAGTAGTGTTAAGTCAGGTGTGATTATAGAATGACTTGGTGAAGTAGTGTGAAGAAGTTTGGTAGTCGTGATCATGTCATGAAGTAAAGTTGTGTTTAGTGAAGTTTTGAAGTGGGTATAATTGTTCAAAGCTAAGATTAGAACTCGACATCTAGCAAGTGTTAGAAATCAAGATAATCGAAAGTTGTGTAAGGTTTTCTCCGCCATAAAAGAGCTTGTTGACATAGTGAAGAAAACTCTCGAGTTAGGTGCTCGAGGAGTGGAGTAGGGCGAAGAGGTGCTTCATTGTTGAACCACTATAAATCCTCGCGTTATGGTTTGATTGTTCTTACTCTTATCTCTTGTCTTACATTATTTTCTCATATTATCCTACTAATTGTTTAGATAAGTATATTTTTCATATTGTGCAAGTGTTGAATTCACATAAAGTCGAATCTAGAATTTTTACAAACACTTTAAATTAAAAAGCGGTAAACTATTCAACCCCCCTTCTAGTTTTTCACAATTGGTATCAAGAGCCACGTCAAATAAGATTTTTAAAATAAATTATATTTTAAAACTTGAATCGATCTATGGAATCGGAAAAAATATTTATGAAAGGCAGTCTAGCAAAGACACCACTATTTGATAATGAATGGATTATTATTTATTTGAAAAAATAGATTTGAAACTTATGTGAAGACAAAAGACTAGATCTTTGGCAAGTTATTACCGATTGATATTTTACCTCCTATTCAAAATAATCCATAAACTAAAAAGGAATGAAGTATGTACCTTTCTTCATAAACAAAACGATGATCTTAAAAAGTAAACTTGCATAAAATAATGAACTATAAATGGTAATTTATAAAGATTTGTCACGTAAAGACTACAAAAGAATTTTTATGTGTCAAACCGCAAAATAAATTTTGGATACTTTATTAATCACTCATCAGGTAATAAACAAGTCAAAGCTAATAACAAAATAGATCTCTTGTTCAAAATAACAATAGAACATTTTATGATTCAGAAGAGGAGTCAATAGAGAATGCAATTATGCAAAATTTAACTATTATTATTACTAGTATAAAAGTCACTTGATGAATGAGTTTTTCTAGCAAGAATTGTGTTTAGAACATTTCTTTGCGATTACATCGAACATGGCGGCGCGAAAGTCACGACGATTGAAGAATCAAAGAATCTAACAACCTTACCTCTTGACAAACTAATTGGAAACTTGAAAGTTTATGAAGAAGTAATAAAGAAAGATTTCGAAACGGTCAAAGGCAAGAAAGAACAAAGTAGATCTCTTGCATTAAAGGTGAAAAAGGAAGTAAGTGATGAAGATAGCTCAAGCTCCGATAGTAAAGATGAAGAGTATGCTACGGCCGTACAGGAATTCAAGAAATTCTTCAAGAGATGAGGAAGATTTGTAAGACAACCACAAGGCGATAGAAAACATTTCAAAGAAGTAGAAATGATGGTTATGGTAAAAGTGAAAGAAAATATTTTAGATGTGGCGATCCAAATCACCTCATTGGAGAATGTTAAAAGCCCGCCAAAGAACAACATCAAAAGAGCATTTAATTGGAGGAGCATGGAGCGACAATGAGAAGATGAAGTGGAAAAGACTAAAGATGAAACTTGTCTTGAAGTTTTGAAGCACCCGAATTAAATATGCTTAGGAATAAACTTGGAGACCCTAATGAAGTGATTAAAGATAATTGGAAGCTTTAAAAACACAATGACCGGTAATCGAAGTTGTTTCTTTATACAAAGTTTACACGGAGGAAATCGAATTTTTAGGAGCACTTAGCGCGTAAAATCATAGCAAAGGTACGATTTTCTCAAGACTCCCTAATATTTGAAAATGTTGAGCACGTAGATAACTTAACATATCACTTGCATATGAAGGTCAGCAATAAGTGATAATAAATGCAAGTAATATTTACCGAACACGATAAGCGAAATAAATCAAAGCACGAAAATGTTATAGGTAAAGGAATCAAGAAAGAGTATATATGTAATTAAACAAGAAAATAAACCGACAAGACAAAAGAATTCCTTGTAACATTAGACGAAAAAACTCCACACTATGGCATAGAGATTATTTCACTTGCTAAAATGAACTAATTCAACATTAAGCATCTAAAAGAATAAGTAGAAATCTACCCAAACTTAAATAACGACTGACATTGTTTGGATGCTTGCAAAATTGGAACAGCAAGCTCATGCAAGCCGCAAGGCTAAACAATATAGTTTCAACAACTATATTCTTAAGAACTACTTCACATGGATAGTTTGGCCCTTTTCGCCATAACAAATCTATGGATAATCATTATACTTTAGATAAACGTGAGATGATATTCTCTGATTCACATGGACTATCTAGAATTTTAGCCGAATAAAACGACGCCATTTGGAAAAATTTGAAATATTTACCAAAAATGATCCAAAACAATTTAGGATGTTCCATTTTAATCAATAGAATGTATCATGGTCTAGAATTTTATAATGATGAACAATTCAGAACTCTTGTGATGTAAATGGATATCTTACAATTTTTTTCCGCTCCTGCGTAACTCCATAATCAAATGGTTAGTAGAAAGAAAAAATCCACTCTTACAAAGAAATGAGTAAAACGCAGTTAAAATGAACAATCCATTCCTCAAAAAATTTAGTGTAATGCGGTCGATACGTCAACCTATATAATTAATAGAGTTTCCATTAGACGTATTTTAGGAAAAACTCCATACGAGTTGTTAAGAGATAGGAAACCAAACTTTAACTAGTTAGAGTAATATCAAGTAATGCATTTATTCTTAATACAAAAGATTACCTCACCAAGTTTGACCCAAAGTCGTACGAAGGTGTTTTCCTAGGATATTCGCAAAATAGTAAAACATACATAATACTTAACAAACAAACAATGAAAGTTGAAGAGTCGTTGAATGTAACTTTTAATGAAACTCCTCCCCCGCCTAAAACATTACCATTGGAAGATGATGAGTTAGACAAAGAAGAAGCTATTGAGGTTGGTAAAACAAAATCCATAGGCAATGATCTTGAAGACATTTCATTAGAAAATAATCAAATTGTAAATATTAAAGAATCTAAAACTCATCCCCTAGAAAACGTTATTGGTAATCTAAATCAAAGAACTCTTAGGTTGCAAGCTCAAGACAAAAGCAATTTACTTTGCTTTATTTCAACAATAGAACCTAAAAATATAAATGAGGCATTAAAGAAAAATTGGGTATGGCCATGGCAATAGGACTAAAAACCAATATTAAAAACCAAATGAGTTTTGGGAACTAGTCCCAAAATCCCATGGATATGACCATTATAGGAACAAAATGGGTATATAGAAATAAACTCGATGAAAATGGCGTCGTAACTAGAAACAAAGCTAGGTTAGTCGCCCAAGGTTATAATCAACAAGAAGGAATTAATTATGACGAAACATATGCACCCCGTACTATACTAGGATCCATATAAGAATACTTTTTTAGCTTAGCTTGCGCACAAGACTTGAAATATACCAAATGGATGTGAAGAGTGCATTCCTTAACGGTTTTATCAATGAGGAGGTTTACGTGGCACAACCTTCGGGATTCATTGACTTCGCAAAACCTAATTATTGTCTATAGACTTAAGAAAGATCTCTTTATTGGTTTAAAACAAGCCCTAAATGCTTGGTAACTATCGATTAAAAGCCTTTTTTATTGAAACATGATTATTCCATGGAAATTGTGGGTAGATTAAACACACTCCTTTCACTGAAAAAGAAAGGCCTCACTCCAACCTTATTATTTCCAAATATTATTTTGAACGACATTTATATTCAGATCAACTTGTCAAGAAATGTGTGATGACTTTGCCAAGATCTTGGCATGATAGAGTTTGAAATGAGTATGAAAGGGGGAACTAAATTTTTTACTTATGATTACAACTAAAACAATTAATGATGGAATATTTTTTATCAGATCAAATTATATTTAATTAAATGCTTAAGAAATTTGGTCAAAAATAATTACCCAATGAAAAACCCAATAGTCTACGGAAACCAAACTCACAAGAGACGGAATAAGGTGAGACCGTAGATAATACCAAATATAAGGCATGAAAGGTTGAGTTTATTAGACTTAACGGCAAGTAGACCCAGAATCATGATTATTGTTTGCCTTGTGCACGCCTTTCAGAGGATCCCCAAAACCACTCACCCTATAAGCGTTAAACGGACTTCTGATACATTAAAGGCACTAAGCATTTAGGATTATGGTATCCTAAGGGAGCCGGCATAGAAACGAATAGTGTAATGCGGTTTTGGAGTCAGGCGGGAATTACGTAGATCGCAAGAGCCCTATGTGTTTTGCACGTATATGGGAGAATTCCTAACATCTGGTTTTATATGAGAAACAAACCCGCTCATTGCTATCCTCCACAACCCCAACCGAATGCGGAAATATGTATAAGGCGCCGGAAAGGCATGTCAATCAAGCCCTATGGATAAACAAAGCTCTCGAAAAACTTATGGCGTTAGGTTGGACGACATTCCAATTAATGTGTAGTGAAAACAAAGGGGATATAGACTAATTAAAATCCCGTCAACACTCACAAACAAAACACAATTGATTCGCCATCACTTATTCGCGATAATATTCAAAAGGGAATAACTCTATAGAAAAAGCAAGTCATATCGTAAGACAACGATCCCGATATACTAACTAAAACAACCCAGCTTAAACTGAGCCATTTAACACTTACGTCTAAGGGCAATGGAATGAAATGAAATCAAATTGATTAAGTTTTCAAGCATAATAAAAGAAATGATAATCATCAAAGAAAACTGTTTTTCAAAAATCTGAGAAAAAATTTCTCACAGGTGCCCCCTTTAATTCATAAAGGGTTTCCCCCGTAATTGTTAATAGGGACCGGCCAGACGTTTAAGGGACCACCCTCCTACTGACTAAAATAATTTTTTTATTTCTCTCTCACACTCTGTGTCTAGGTTTCTATTTTACATAAAAACACAAGATTGAGAAAAGTCTATAAGCAAACTTTTACAAATTCTTCAATCTAATGCATATATCAATTATACATCGATACAATAGTCCCAATCTATTTATTTTCTAAAAGTTCTTTCCTCAAACTAGAGCACTGTGAAAATCATTTTCATATATTGTTGAGATAATGCTAAAATAAGTTTCAAATATGATGAGGGGATGGGATGGGAGGGGATGGAGTGGGGATTAGATGAGGAGGTAGAGGAGGGGTGGCTGTGTGGGGGGGAGAATGGGATGGTTTTGGGAGTGGATCGAGTTGGGGAGAGGATGTATGGTGCAATAAGGAGATCTCTTACTTGTTGTCAAAAGGTAGTATAATCTAATATAATTTTTCGACAATCTTGGTTGGCGAAAATTAAATCAAGAAAGCATTTGGGATAATTTCTTAGGTCTTACCATGGTGTTCTTGTCGAAATAATTGCAACACCACATAGTCGCACTTAGTCACACACATCTATATTTTCCACAACAAAGTTGGTTCGTGTTTTAACTTAAAACCCTCCTTGGTCAAGAAAAAATTTCTTTGTGCTTTATATCTATACTATTAATAATGCTCTCTTCACTCTTTTGGTCTTCAATTCATATATGATTATATGCCAAAATTATGTGAAATAGTTTTATCCTACAACTTGTCATATATATGTAGAATGTTGAATGCTTAATTGCTATGTGCAAAAAATTTTAATTGCCATAAAAGGATGGACTTGCTGCAAATTAACCACCAAAACAGAAACCCTCACCACATAAATTTTTGAGAAAAATCAATTTTTGAGAAATCTGGGAAATAGCATGCAGCGGCCGCCCTTAATATTCATAAATGGGTGGGGAAGGGCGATCCCCTTATCTTTAAGGGGACTGACCCCTAATTAAGGGGACCGGCCTAGACAATCACGGGTAAAACAGTATTTTCATCCTTTTTTACCAAATACCCTCTAGACTTAGCTACTGTTTTCTTAAATTCATAAACATTTCTTGAATTTGATCCTTTAAATGTTCATTCTTCCTAATTTAAACATTTCCTCCATTATAAATACATTCTTAACCATCATCATCACAATCATCCTCACCAATGACATCTCCTAACAAACTCACATCCAAACCATCAAGGGTAGTCAAAATGATGGTGAAACCCATTTGAAGGAAGAAACTAAACCCTGTAAAACATCTAATGAGTCTTAAATGTAAAATTCACCTACCCCCAATAGCCAAAAACCACGCACCCTCATCATGAACCATCTCAAGAAAATATCACCCCAATCAAACAATATTACCAAATCCTTACATGAAGTGACACTCACCACATCACCACAATTGTCCTTACATCCTCCATCCCATCTCAACCCATCAGTTCCACATGATACCACCACTCAAGCTCCCACCTAAAAGTACAACTAAAACCAACATACACAACCTCTATCTCCAGTAAAGAAAGAGCCTATTTAATGAACATTAATCAACTGACAAGAAGACCTATCCAACCTCTAGCCATATGCATCTCTCTCAACAACAAAACAAACATTCCCTCAATCACCTTACCTTCAAACCTACCACACACCCTCAACATTAACCAAGTTGAAACCCATGTTGGGTATTGCCCTTGTTGCATCTTCACCCAAAAATAATTCCTTGCTTTAAGTGAGGATATCAATTGGATTGAATTCCTCCTCACTCGACCACGTCCACCTCCTAGAGTTCAAAGAGATTACCCTTCCACAACCGCCTCTGCTCTATACTCTCCATCAACAACCGACTAATCTCGTAATATGCCTATAAATAATTGTCAAACCCTTTGTGGGCGCAGATCAATCAAAAATCCTTCTATGGCTATTTAGGATTTTTTTTTGTTATTAAAAATGCTTGCTAAAGCATATTGTATTACTTTTTAATATGCTTGGTGTTAGTTCACACACATTGTCCTATAATGAAAAAGTAATCTTTTGCTTTGATGTTTGCTTGCACTTGTTATATTTTTCCTTCCTTCTTGCTACATGTTAGAAATATTTGTATTGTTCTAACTCGTTTTTGTAGCCAAGAAAAAATAGCATGATTCCTTGGTGCCCTCGAACGAGGGGGAGCACAGATCAAGGGGGAGCATTTATTTCGTCGATTTTACTAGCAATTCTCGACGATGCCTTTTTGATTTTACAAAAATAGGGAGAAATGACATAAAACTCACTAAATACTTATTTATAAATAATTTTATAATTTAATGAGTTATTAAAATTTTTGATAATTATCAAAAAGGGAGAGATTGTTGAATAGAAATATAGTGCTTTAAAAACATTTATTAAATTTTTCACATCTTGTATGATCTGATAATCACAAAATAAAAAAACGTCAAAATGTAAAATTAAACGTAAACATTAATGAATAGGAAATGATTTATTTCGAAAAAATTATATCATTTAAAAGGTATAAATAAATAAATGCTTAATGCATTTTAATGATCAAGAGGTAAATTTTTATACAACCTCACAACTTTATAAAAATGTTTTTAGAACAATTTAATAAACATTAACAAACATTTTCTACAATTAAAATAAATGTTTTATTCAAAATAAATATTTTGAAATTCAAATTTTCGGACCTAAAACGGCTAGAAAGTTCTAGAAAATTCTCCCTACACAAAATGACAAATTGCGAGCCCTATAACTAGGGCGTTCTATGGCTGCCCCCATAAATACATGGGCGGCCCCTTAATACTTTAAGGAGACCCCACCTTTTTAAGGGGACCTCCCATATGTAGACCTCATAAACCAAGAAATGTCCTATAAATTCAGGGACTATTCTTGTTTCCTCGCACTATTTTCTCCACACTTTTTGCACTCATTCTTTCTCACCTTTTGCACTCATTCTTTTTGATCAAAACAGCCCATACATCTCATTAAAATCCTTTGATCATTTAATCATAAAGCTTTGTTTTCAAGTGATCCAAGCTCAAATTCTTAAGTGCAAGAGAAGAATACTTCCTACCATCAAGTGAAGAAGTATTACACCTTTGTGTATCGTTACAATCTTATTGCATCCATATCATAACTTGTAAATCATTTGTAAATCTTGTAAAGTTGTATAGTTGTTAGATCTTGGTGATAGTTGTAACTATAGTTGGATCTTGGTGATCTTTCTAGTAGTGTTAGTTAGGTGTGATTATAGTAGTGGCTTGGGGAAGTAGTGGTGTGAAGAAAACTAAGCTGTGTAGTCGTGATCAAGTCGTGAAGCAAAGTTGTGTAGTGAAGTTGTGGTAGATTGGTTCTAGCTAAGATTAGAACTCGACATCTAGCTTAGTGTCGGAAATCAAGATAAGCGAAAGTTGTGTAAGGTTTTCTCCGCCATAAGGGAGATTGTTGACATAGTGAAGAAAACTCTCGAGTTAGGAGCTCGAGGAGTGGAGTAGGGCGAAGAGGTGCTTCGTTGCCGAATCACTATAAATCCTCGCGTTGTGGTTTGATTGTTCTTACTCTTATCTCTTGTCTTATATTATTTTCTCATACTATCCTATTAATTATTTAGATAACTATATTGTTCATATTGTGCAAGTGTTGAATTCACATAAAGTCGAATCTAGAATTTTTACAAACACTTTAAAACCTTAAATTAAAAAGCGGTAAACTATTCAACCCCCTTCTAATTTTCCACAATACGTTTTGTCCGTTTCATACGTTCTCATCCGTTTAAATCAGTTTCCGTACGCTTTTTTACATTTGGTGCGTTTTTAAAACGTCGTTGAACGTTTTTGTACTATTTTATACATTTTCCTAAACGTTAAAAAAGACGTTTAAAAACATACCAAAAAGTACAAAAACAGACGAAAACGAAAAAGACGTTTAAAAACATTTTTAACGCATTTCGTTTTGTTTTTTACGAATTTTCCTAAACGTTAAAAAAGACGTTTAAAAACATTTTCCTAAACGCATTTTCCTAAACGTACGATTTTGTACGCTTACAGACTTTTTTACGTTTTCGTCTGTTTTTAACGATTTCGACAGTTTTTTTACGTTTCGTCCATTTTTTTACGTTTTCGTTCGTTTTTTTTACGATTTCGTCCGTTTTTTCACGACTTCGTCCGTTTTTTTACGACTTCGTCCGTTTTTTTACGAATTCGTCCGTTTTTTTACTTATTCGTCCGTTTTTACGATTTCGTCTGTTTTTTACGATTTCGCCCCTTTTTTCCCGATTTCGTCCATTTTTTACGATTTTGTCTGTTTTTTTACGTTTTCGTCCGTTTTTTTATGATTTTGTCTGTTTTTTAATATCTCGTCGATTTTTTAACGATTTTGTCCGTTTTTTACGACTTCGTCCGTTTTTTACGATTGCGTTCGTTTTTTATATGATTTCGTCCGTTTTTTACGATTTCTTCCGGTTTTTTTCGATTTCGTTCATTTTTTACGATTTCTTCCGTTTTTGACGATTTCGTCCGTTTTTTTTGGATTTCGTCTTTTTTTTTCGATTTCGTCCGTTTTTTACGATTATGTCTTTTTTTACGACTCCGTCCTCTTTTTACGTTTTCTTCCGTTTTTTTATGATTTCGTTTGTTTTTTTACGATTTCGTCCATTTTTTTACAGACGAAAACGTAAAATTACAGACGAAAACGTAAAAAACGGACGAAAACGTAAAAAACGGACGAAAACATAAAAAACTGGACGAAATAGTAAAAAACAGACGAAATAGTAAAAAAAAGGGCGAAAACGTAAAAATGGACAAAATCGTAAAAAACGGACGAAAACGTAAAAAACGGACCAAATCGTAAAAAACAGACGAAATCGTAAAAAACGAACGAAATCGTAAAAAAAGACGAAGTCGTAAAAAAGACGAAATCGTAAAAAAAGACGAAATCGTAAAAAAAAGATGAAATCGTAAAAAAGGGACGAAGACGTTAAAAACGACGAAATCGTAAAAAAAGGACGAAATCGTAAAAAAACTGACGAAGCGTAAAAAATGGACGAAAACTTAAAAAAAGGATGAAATCTTAAAAAAAACAGACGAAATCGTAAAAAAACGGATGAAAACGTAAAAAACAGATGAAATCGTAAAAACGGACGAAAACGGAAAAAATGAACGAAAACGTAAAAATACGAACGAAAACGTTAAAAAACCATTAAATAAATAAGATTCACCCAGTAGCCCATTTATCCCATTAGTGCCTTTATACGCATTAGTGCCATGTTTTACGCCTCTGCCTGTTTAAGCATGATGCGCCCGCGCCACAACAGGCCGTCCCGAGAGCCTCGTCCCAGTTTTGGCCGGCTCATTATGTTTGTGGCTCGAATATGTCTTTATAATATCTACATAAATTAAATAGAGAATTAGATAGAACACAACAATCACTTGAACGATGTATTCTATTTGTTAAAATGAAACAAGAACACAAACACATGTTTCTAAACTAAACGATAAGCGTTTTCCAATTCTCAATTGATTTTGTGAAGAAGGAAACCCCCTCTCTTTCCTTCAAAACAGGAAACAAAAATGATAGAAAATGTCTTCCCCAACTAAACACAATAGCATTGGGCACTAAAACCTATACATTAGATCCCAATACGAACCATAACAATACGTTACTCTACAAACCATTCCCACTTGAGATGAGCATTCTAGACAAATTTATCAATGGGCCTTAGTGTTGTGAAAGTATTCTAGCAATGACTACATTTCCTTCCATAAAGTTAATACTAAAGAGTGCTACTGTAGCAGGCAACCGAAACAATAGTAAACATCATCAGTCAAACATCTCTGGTAGGTTGCATACATTAAAAGCCATAATACTAATTAATCACTAGCTAGAGGACTATAAATTTAACATCTTAGAGGAAGACCTATAACACTATGTATCCCCTCACAGAAAGTATATCAATATATAGTCATCCCAAGTAAAGGCAAATCATCCACAATAACAAAGGCTTAACCATCTCTATAACACCACATGACCAATTCTTTTTGGGTAAAGGGTATCACCCTGGTAAAGTATATTAATCACAAAAAAGTTAAGTACAAATGAATGGCAAAGGACCATATTAATCCTCAAGCAAAAAGCTTAAACAACCACTTAAGCAATGTGATGGGGCGAAAGATCACAACGACAATTTCAAATATAGCACATACACTAAGGTAGCACACCAATAGGAAAAAAACGCAATTTCAACAGTAACACGATATCTCCCGTAGCCCGATCCATCAACACCACATAAGGCAGTATCATAGCGGCCAACCGAGGACTACTCCTCAAAAAACAATCTAATAACCCAAGACAAAAAACCTCAAAGAGAAAACCTTATAGAAGTAAAAAAAGAGTATGGGCCAACTCTCAGTTGGAACCCAATCTTGAACCATTACTACCACGAAATAACAAAATGATCACATGATAAAGCCTTAATAGACCTGAACGTATGACCATCTCATCCTGAATTCTCAAAAAAGCCATATGCACCATTATTGAATAACGAATAAAGAGAAGTAAGGCGCAACATACATAAAAATCAAAGCTGCAAAAACTAACTCACGATATTCGCCTTCTATAATTTAAAAAAAAAAAAAAATAAAAATTGGAAAAATTTAAAAAGAAAAGATAAAAAAGAAAACAAAAAAAAAAAACACATGCCCAATTCTACAAACCTTCATCCTTTCTGCATAACTCGAGTCTTAAATTCATTAACATCCAAATCAACTAATCGACACCTCAACTGCGTCAATTCACATTGCAACTGACTAGGCATAGTTAAACACAATTTCAGGCCCCATTTTGCAGCAACAATAAAAAAAGCTTCGAAGTTCTATATTCTCAAACTCATCAGCTTATCTTTCACATTATTAACAATGATTTTATAAACCTCATCAGTTGATCTTCTTTTATTTATGAACATTCTGAAGTTCCTCTCTTGCCAAAGATAATAAATAGTTGCAACAACAATCAACCTATCTACTCGACTTCTGCCAATATTATTGTTCTGAGAGATGATGTATAACTAAAATCTAGAGATACTTATGATAGACTATCCAACACCTATTTTGTGCACTAATAATAACTCACTAACTCTACTAGTGATGTTGGCCCAGGCGAGACATTAGCAATATAAGCTATGGACATTGGAAAAAATAGATTGATTGAATGACTGTCCAAAGTTAGCTGCATAGAGAAACATTTATCACGTATCATCATCCTATCTCACATGTGAAATCTATCATAGAGTTCATCAATTGAGATAATATACCTTTAGACTAACTAATTACTGAGTATTATATTAGTTTGTTGGATTTTTGGAATTCTCTCTAGATGTTTGCAAATCGTAAACGATTTATAAGATGTTGATCGAAAATATAGTAGCAGAACTGAAATAAAAAATTGTTTATCAAGAATGTTTGATTTTCCCACTTCCTTGGATGTTCAGACTTCAGAAATTAGGTGCGATATACGACCTCTATAACCCATAAGTGGTAGATGGAACAAAGCTAATGGGATTCATCTTTAGATGTTTTTTTAAGTAATCAACCATCCAAAGCCCGAACATGGGATACGGGCACCGCCGTGGACGCCCCATGTCCAATGTAATTGCAGTACACTACTGTAATAATGCATAAGTTATGCATAATAGTAAATGAATATAGGGTATAACCCCTAGACAATGACATACTTTTATCGAGCTTGCACTGACTTTTGAATAGCAGTGTATACGAAGCTATAATTATAAAGATCATACGCCTATAATCTGAATGTCTTTTATAGATCATACGCCATATTGAATGTCTTACATCATTAATTTCTGTTTCTTCATCATTTCTTGCACATTTACTTGTCTTTTTTACATTGTTGCTCCCTTTTCAGACTTACATGCAGATACAAAGTAAATTAGTAACCAAACTTATGTATATGCAATATAAACGAGCAATAACTAAGGAATGTTGACGTAAAAATATATATGTATTTGATCTTATTAAATAATCTCCCACTTGACTTCTACTTGATCTCAAGTACACTCTCCAGTTAAACAAAAAAAATTATAATCAAAAGGAATAAGAATATATTAGTTTACAGTTACCGAACTAATTAATATGCATAACTAAACACCTCACAAATAGGTGGTAACACACTCAATCACTAAACAAGCTATTCTAAATGTAATATTTAATAAACCCTCGATCGCAAACTAGAAGGGGAAGGGGTTGAATAGTTTACAGGTTAATTAGCGTTTTAAAAGTTTGCTTCAAAAACTTAATTAGATTCGATTTGTATGTTTCAATCAACCAACAATATGAAACAACGATATATCTATCTAATCACAATCACAATATAAACAATGAAAGATATACAAAACACAACAAAAGAGATAAGGGAAAGAAAAATCAAACCACAACACCAAGATTTATAGTGGTTCGGCAACAAAGCTCTTCTTCGCCCTAATCCACTCCCTGAGTAACCAACTAGAGATTTCACAATGTCAACAAGCTCCCTTTAGGCAGAGAAAACCGTTTATACGTCACTTACATTGTTTTCTGACACTAAGCTAAATGTCGAGTCCTAATCTTAGCTAGAACCAATCTACCACTTCCCCAATGTATTTTAAGGACTAAAATACTAACCAACACACGATCAACACAATCAGATTTATACACTATCCGATTTACACACAAACACAAGATCAAGAAAATAGAGGTTTGGATCTTAGAAAAAGATAGAAGAAATCGCTAATCTATAACACTTCGTTTCTTGGCGAATACAAGTGTTCTTCTCTTGCACTTGATAGAGGAATGAAAAAGATAGAAGATGAGATTGGATCACTTGAAACAAGATTAAACTATGTTAGTGATCAAGAGATTTAGAAAGAGAAATAAGGTTTTAGTGAGAGAAAGTTATCTAAAAACTTCATGCTAAGATGTATGTTTTTCTACAGAGAATAGTGTAGTATATATATCTAGGAAAAACCAACGTCTCATGTGGGCGGTCCCGACGGTCCCAGATATATCTGGGGGCCGTCCTGCCTATCAGGAGGCCACTCCTAGGTAGACGCTCCATTTTTTGTTTTTTAGTGGGGAAAGTTAAATTTGGTGTGGAACTTTCCATTTTGAAGGGAAGATCAGATTTAAATTTTTATAATTAAATAAATATTTCTTTTATATTAAGAAATTATTTTGTATATATTTATTTTTGTAAAAATACTTTTGTAGAAATGTAATGGTTAAGAAAAAATGTTTTCTTGATCACTAATCATGTTTAATGATTTGTTTATTCATACCTTAAGTGGTTTACGTAGAAATGGTAATTTACGATTAATAACACGTAAACGTTTATTTTTATCGTAGATGTTTTTACATTTTGTCATCTTCAAAATCTAAAGGAGTCGAAAAATATAAATAACATTATTAGGTATAATTTGTATTAACAATCTCCCCCTTTTTGATGATGACATAATATAAAATTATTTTAGATAAAAACAATTTTTTATAAGTTATTAATGAGTTATGATTCATTTCTCCCTCCTTTTGTCGAATCCAAAAAGGTTGATCGTCGAGTAGAGAAGAAAGAAATCGACGATGCCAAGACCCCCTTGATGTATACTCTCCCTCATTTGGGGCACCAAGGGATCGAGCTTATGGGATTTTGCTACAAAACCAAGTTAGAAATACAAGTGCAAGAAACATTTCTAACAAGTAGCAATATCACGACAAATATATACAAGGCTAATAATAGAGATAGAGAAGAAATAGCCATCTAAAATATAATGCATACATGTCACCCATTATAATAAAGAACCATTCATTCATAATGGATTAAAGCGAATTCATACATGAAAGTATGAATATTACAAGACTAGATTTAAATAAAGAAGACATAATCATAATAGCATTCTAAGTACTACATAAAGCCTAGATGATTCTTGAGTCATAGATAATGGCTTTGGGCAAAAGGTTGGGTGAAACATCATTTAGAAGCATTGAAAATGTTTTAAGGATGAGATGGAGAAGGTGATGCAATGGTGGAAGTAAGAAGAAACTCAAGGTGAGAAAACATTAAATTCATCTCATCCCTAAGAGAGAAAATGAGATTTTGGTTATGAAAACAACAACATGATAGTCAAACATGTTGAAGTAAACAGGATGACCCATGATGGGTGGTTGAGGTGGTGGTGGTTGTGAAGGTGGTGAAGGGGTATCAAGAATGTGATCAAGAAGAGTGATTGGTGACAAAAAGAGAGTGATATCTAATGAAGGATGACTTTCAAGTGGAAGTGGATTTGAAGGTCTAGGAGGAGCATCCATGATATCATTAAGAAAAGGATTGGATGGTTGAGGAGAGGGTGTGTCATTAGAGGAAAGAGGTGAAGATTGAGGTTTTGACTCAAATGAGGAAGAAGTGGTGCCAAAGGTAGATGATGTATATTTGGTTGATGGAGTTTTTGATGGTGTATTTGGTGGAGATGGAGATGAAGATTTTGTTATAGGAGAAGGTGTGGTAATGTCATCATCTTCACTTATTAAATCCATAAATAGTTTTCTAGGTGGAATGATGGTGAGTTTGATTTTCTTAGAGGGATTAGAGGAGGAGGTTTGGGTGGAAACCATAGAAGTAGAAGAAAAATGAAGAAGATGATGGTGAAGATGATGAAGAGAATAGTGGATGTGGTTATTTAACTAGGATGAGTGTGATTAATGAGGTAAAGCATGATAATGAAGAAAAGAAATTCCAAGAATGGTTTAGCAAAATGTAGAAAGATAACTGGGCCTAGAAAGGGAGATAGTCAACTGCACAGAAAATCAGGAGAAACACAGTGAAAAATCTCGTGACCTTTGATGGCGGTCCTTTAAATAAGGGGGCGGTCCCATATATATATGGGGGCCGCCTGGTATTTAAGGGGGCTATTTTATTGAGGAACGAAACATTTTCTCAGTTTTTCCAGAATTTTAAACCTGTGCAGAAAGTGTTATGCTAAGATTTCCCTTTTTCATCTAAATCTATTGCCTCGAGAATCAACAAATACTTCCAAAATTTCAAATTCATAAGCTAGCTAATCTAAATTATATTTGGGAAGCAATTATAGGGATGTAACTAAGAAATAAATAAGCATGCATAATATCATAAATATAATAATAGTGTAGCAAGGTGCATGCAAATAAGTTTAGAATGATAAAATGGAATAATCATCCAAGGCAAGTTCCCAAACTAAGTACTAAAAATCCTACCACATAAGACATTAGTTTAAGTACAAAATCATAAATAATAAGTAATAAGAAACTTTAAAACAAAAAACCCCACACCCCCCCCCCCCCCCCCCCCCCCCCCCCCCCCCCCCCCCCCCCCCCCCAAAAATAACTCCAACAAATATAATAAGTATTAACATAATCATAATAAATTATCTTTAGCAATTTTCCAAATTGCTCACTTCTTTTTCTTTCCCCTCAAAAAATTCTTGATGCCCTTCCCGATTGACCTTGTTCCACCACGTTGCTCATCTTTCAATTAGACTTGTCGGTTTAAAATTTCGGTTTGGCGAGAGTAAAAGGCTTGCATGTTTGGGTCAACATTAGGTGGATTTGAAAAGATTTGAGGAATGTCATTTGACAACCAATTGATAAAATGAGTGGGGGAAGGAGTGCTTGCACACAAGGTCCCTTCGTCATTTCCATTGTTATCATCATCGTTGGGATGAGAGGAGGATGGTTGACCAAAGGCAGATGAAGAGGAACTAGAAGAGAGACCTCTTCTTGTGCCATAATCCTTTTGAGTCTTTCTCTCTTATTGAGCGGTAATAGGATACATGACATGATCGCACAAGACATAATGATCGTTTGACAACTCAAGACTCTCAGACATGATTTATTTAAACAATCGAGTTAATAAAATAATGTATGGTAGAATTAACCAAGGTTGTTTGGTGACAAACTCCATTCGTTTTGCAATAAAGTATGCAAGATTATATCGTTCGGACCTAGCGATACAATAAAGCATGTGACAAAGACACGCCAGGACATGATCTCGGTGCGCACCAAGACAAAATACATTTTCACGTATTATTTCGACCCAAGTTTTCATTATTGACACGATTTCACAAGTTAAAATTTGATTTCCTCAACATCAATGACTTTATCATGACAAATACGAGTGACAGGATCTTCCCGTTCCTCTTGAATATAATATTTGATTTCATCAGGGCAAGGGGGGTCAGTTTGATAAAGACCACTCGTAGGGACACTATATTGCAAGTCGTCAAATGACCACTTGTCGGAAAAAGAACATGCACCATTATAGGGAATACCAAGAATTTGACGAAATTCTTCGATTGTATAAGAGAAGAATTGATCTTGGATCACAAACTCGATTAACATTTGACCTTCGAGAGTGTAGTTGACACGGTATTGACTATAGAATTGAAGAATGAAACGGGGAATAATTTGTTCATTTATATCAAGACACTCAAACCCAATATGACTAAACATGGATCTAACATAGACCAAATTATCAAAATCTAGATAAACTACCCGACTCTCATGAATGCAACAACTTTTAAGATTCCTAAATAACTCTTTTCTTTTAAAGGTGAGGTGTATTTAAAGGTGAGGTGTATTCATGTGAAATTTTCAGAATGTAGTTTTTTGTGTGTTGGTGATCTTCAGCAGTTTTACGAGGCATTGTTACAATTGATGATCTTTATGATGTTAGGATTGATTATTAGTGTTGATTTGATCTTTAATTTGAGTTTTAATGGTTAATTTTAAGCTTTGGAGGGTTTTGGGTTCGTGTTCGTCAATGGTTGCGGAGAAGGGGATGTTTGTTTTTGAGTTTAACAAAAAAATGGGATGACAGACATATGTCTCGTCTGGTGGTGGTCCCATATTGATATGGGGTCCGCCTGATTAAATCAGGCGGCCGCCCTATATATAGGGGCCACCCTCAGTAGAGAGTTTTAGACTCGAATTTTGACAAAATTTTTATGGAAGGAGTGACGTTTTAATTTGCGTTTCGCGAATTAAAAATACTTAAAATACTTCGGATGAAGTAATTTAGTTGTCACGACACGATTTATGGAATGTGTTCCATCATTCCTAAACCAAGATGAAGATAGTTAAACAATTCACGTTTAAAGGGTTTAGTGAGAGTGTCAGCGATATTGTCAACGGAAGAGACCTTTTCGATAGATATATGTCCTTTCTGGACATTGTCTCTAATAACTTCAAATAATATCCATTTATTATATCATTTATCCTATATGTTTTGCCCACTTTTATATAATTATTGCATTGTTTGGTGCTTAATTGCTTTAAAGTTGATAAATGCAGTAATTCAGGAATGTTTTGTGAAGACAAGCTAAAAGGCGCATAATTTGGAGCTAAAATGAAGATATTTGAAGATTACTGATTTTTGAAAAATACGCCGTATCCAACAAAAGAGATACCGCGTATCAGCGCCAAAACTTCACAAGAAAACGCGTTTGACCAATTCCCAATACGGCGTATCCTCTATGTTTCTGTACGTTGTATCCATGAAGATAACTATTCGAAGATACAATAAATCAAGTAAATTGGGAAAGATATCACTGATTGATTGAGAACGTAGCGCACACTCTAAGGAATCCAGCCCAATACGCCGTATCGGCCTAGCCAGATACGACGTATCGAGTCTTTCTCAGACACTATAAATAGAAGACTCAAAAACAAGTTTTTGGGGTGCAATATCATATTCTTTATACCATACTCATTAAAGACGAATTTTAGAAGAGAAGATCAGCCACCAAGGTCAAGCATTAATCACGAATCCATAGAAGACATCGTGTAATTTTTACTCTCTTAATCGTTCGATTTTCATTGTTTGATTACGCTTGTATAATTACAATGGTTGTGGGCTAATACCCTCGGGTATTAGCCATCTTAATGAAAGTTCAATGTTTGGTTTGTTTTTAAAATCGATTTCTTAATTTATCGTTGATTGTTTAATTATGTTTATCGCCTCATACTTGTTTATGTGTTTGAATATGCGACCTATCATTCAACTGGATCTAGTGATACATACCAAGTAATCTAGATACCGGGATAACTCTCCATATCGTGCTTTATATTACTGGATCAATAGGATCACATATAACGTTCTGTCTTTGTCTTTGAATTATGAGCTTAGTTGGACCGGTAGGTGACCCGTTTATGTTTCAGCAATCATGCTCTTAATTAACTGATAAAGATTTGAATAGTGGACTACCAGTATATAAAACACCGTCAAACAATAAGTGGGTAAAGACCCGTTGGGCTAGGGTTTTAACAGGATCACCACTGCTTTGATTCCCTAAGATAGATTATAATTAAACTAAAGGATGCTTTATGCGGATACGTTAATTGTGACATGATTAATCGTGTCTAGGTCTTAGGATGATGTCTCGCCTAAGTCTTAAGAATGATATGCCGCTTCAAGATAAGTAAATCATTACACTAAAACATACAAACCAACATTGAACCAGATTTAATATGGCTAATACAGTTTTCTATTATTTGGCTTGTACCTCTTTTCTATCTTCTATTTTTCTTCTTTTGTGTTTATTGTCTATTGAATTGATATTTGTCTCCACCAAACCTGTACTAGTCTCTCAGGCTAAAAACCCCCATATCATTAGACGACGTATATAGCATAGGTTTAACCAGTAAATAGAATTAAAACAAATTAAAATACTGATAGAATTTAGGATTAATGTTTCACTTTTAGTGTTCGACACCCTACTTACCACGAAACTCCATCTTGACCGGGTACACTGCTCGTTAAAGTGTTGTTTTAGGTTTGTCGGCTAAATATAAATGTAAAACTTGATAATCAAATAATTTACCCTACACGACAGCACATCAGGTTTTTGGCGCCATTGCAGGGGAGTGAATTAATTAAACCTTATTCTTATTAGTATTTCTAACCATTAATTAGTTTAGTTTAGTGTAATCTAATTATTTAATTCTGTTTGTATTTATTCGCATTGTGTGCTTAAATTGTTCATTTAAATTCCCGCATTTTATTGTTTTTAAATAGTGTTCTGTTCTAACTTACCACCTGATACGCCGTATCCACCAGTTGGATACGACGTATCAAACCTTCTACCCAGAACACCGTATTGAGTTTTACAGTATAAACGACATATCTGTTCTTCCAAACAATACGACGTATTCTGTAAACGCAATATGGCGTACTGGCATTAAACAGACCTATACGGCGTATTCCAATCAATAGAATATGACGTATGTGTCAACTGATACAAACAACAATTTGAAAAACATCGCGTTTAAACTTCCATATCCTACTAACATTTTCCTCCATTCTTGAGAAAGTGGTGATTACTGGTTACGACTCTGGACGATGGCAAGCTTCGATGACACAAAGAATTGGAATGGAGAGCATACTAACTCACCGATGATCACAAATTCCAAACTAAAAATCGGTGATGAATTTTTGAAAATATTGCAGGACAACGCCTTCAATGGCATAAACGGAGGAGACGTTACCAACCACATTGCAAAGGTGATCGAAATAACCGAATGGATTAAGATGCCTAATGTGGAAAAGAATGAACTACTATTACATGTCTTTTTGAAATCACTTAGTGGAGACGCAGAGACATGGTGGAACAATGAAATAAATGGAACAACTATTACCTGGAGTGCATTGAAAAATAATTTTTTTCATAAATATTACCCATTGTCTCATACTTACAATAGCGAAATCCCTGATGACCTGGACAACAGAACGGATTACTTTGAATTTATATATTGGCTGGCATCAAAGTTTGACAACTATTTGGAGATTGACGGAAATACCAAAAATAGGCTATGAGAATTTTATGTGAATGAACGTACTAAAGGAACAATTGGCGACCTCGACAAATATAATGAACCATGCAAGGAAAACACCAAAAAGACCTATTTGGATACATTTTATAAACCCTATTTAAAGGCACAGGAAGCAAAAGACATCTACGAGGTCATTAATAAGGAATATTCTCCGATACCAATCCCCGCTCGCCGTGACATCGACAACCCAGACAAACTGTGCAGAACTGAAGAATTCACAGTCGTACGACATTCGATAGGCGATGATAAAGAATTCGTTACTGTAGGTCCAAGCAAAATTAATACTGTTGAAAAAAATCATGGCAGCATGTCTTGCATCTACCACGAACTCCTCAATAGAAAAGATCGCGGATGGAAGGTAACACGGACAAGATAAAAAGAAGGAAAAAGGTCGAACTTAAAGACCAGCTAAAACAAAAGTGCTTCCCGAGAGACAACTCGGCCATTTTAATTGTTTGTCGCATTTTAATTGTTTGTTGCATGAGTCTGTCTTCCCAGACACTCTATACGGCGTATCGAACCCCTCTGGATACGGCGTATAGACGTGTCTAGACGTTATCAGTTTTAAAACAAATTATTTAATTTCCAGTATTTAATTGTTTTTATAGGAACCATACAGCGTATCCTAGGGTTTGGGATACGGCGTATTGATCCCTGTACAGTTGTGTGTTTAATTGTTTTCCTGTACCATTGTAGCGAGATAGAAATTGCTCTCATCTTCTAATCTTTTATGCAGGACCTTGCTGAAACTATGATATGGTATATTTTGAAAAGGACATGTGATGAACTTATCCGGGCATTCTAAAACCCTAGTCAACACACTTTTTGCTCAAGAACTCATCCTGGAGAATTATCACGAGCAAAACATCAGGGAGTTTTCCGTTCTAATTCTATTCTTCCTTATTATTTAATTATTTTATCTATACAACGAGGACGTTGTATAATTTAAGTGGGGGGATGGAGAATTAGAACGTACTTGTCTTCTTTTTTACAAAATAACATGCTACGAGCTTAGAAGTGCTTAAATTTTTTGTAAAAATCACTAGTTACATTACCTAGCGCACTATAACCCTTGATACATATTGTGAGAATTAAGTACGACCTTGATACATATTGTGAGAATTAAGCCTATTCCGTTTCTATGTGATTTTTACCGTAAAAATTCACAAAATTAAGAGTGTGCCGGTGAAGTAAGTGTGACTTTAGAACTTGGCCTATATAATACACTACGAGAAACCGCAATTGATGAGTACTAACTGATAAATTTCTAGGATTAAACCAAAGCCTACTATTCCGGTAAAAATAACTAACTACACTGGTTAGTTAACTCCCGTGTAACCCTTTGTTTACTCTCATTTTTAGAGTAAGATCCCCTAGAACAACCAGTTAAGCCATTCCTTTCTATTTCTACACGATATTATATGTTTCGTTACACCTTTGCACCTTAGCCTACCATGTAGATTAAGACTATTTTAATCAATGTTGCTAGTTGCTTTCAGTGGTAAATTTTGTTATTTCCAGGTGTCATAGTTGAAATTTTTTCTTATCTCCTGTATGGTTGGGAATTGCACAATGGCTAATGGGAAAAATACGTAGCTCGTAAACTTTCCACTACTTATTAGAATCATATTCTAAGAAGAAGTGTTTTACAAGGAAAAAGATTATCGCTGGGACAAAAATATGATAGTAGAAGACGGTGGAATTAAACCCGATATTTATGATGTATTGCAAAAAAAAAGATGAAAGAAAAATAGTCGTTCAAAAAAGTTTTATACAGAAGGAATCACTCGGAAGGAAAGTCGATTATATCGTTGTGAATACGGTTTACAAAAATCAACGATGGTAAAGTCCTGTAAAAAGTTGCTTGATACACCTACATATATTCATGTAAAAGTTGAGTAAAGATCGGGATGTAAGGGAATTTGACCGTTATAGGAACGCCAACTTAGGTTGTCATTTTCATTTCTGTGATCGAGGCATTTGTCTATATGTTCGAGTCTTTGTCATGGAACGGCCAAGGGAAAATTACTAGCAACCATACCTTATTTGTTGGCTTAATCTATTTGTTTCGTGAATTTTGTTTAACACCAGCTATTTAACCTTTCGCTTTTCCTAGCAACTAACCTAGTGTCCTAGTCGAACAAGGACTTATTGTACCGAGCATGCAAGTCCTAAATTCGCATTACGGCCATGTATGCATGTCTCAGCTGCCTTGTTCGATGACGACCTTCGGTGAAAGTCACAAGCTCCCTAACCTATATCGTTCTTCATCCTAACCGCTGGTTAAACACGAACATAGATGTGATCGGATTGTATATGTCTATTCTGTCGTTACGACCGTGTATGTACAATACAGCTGCCTTGTTGGTGTGGTACTTATGGTGAAAGACTATTGAATGATCAAACCCTAACCTTTCCTTAACCAATAGATATCTTTTTTGACTTGTTTCTCCTTAGCTTTAGCGGAAGAAGAGTGTGTATCCTTGACAGCCTTATGATAGAAACTAATCACGACCGAGGCAATTGAGCAGACCAGTAAATGTTGCACCCTAGATTAGTCTAGTGATCTGAGTGTTTTCATTTCCATATTTCGTAAGGAGCTTGATTATGTACATGTGATTAAGACAAAACGATGCTTAAACGGAAAATCCTCAACTACGCTTGGGACACATTTTCATAAACAAAAACTTTTCTAAAGTCTACTTGAGGACAAAGAGGATTCAAGTGGGGGGATATTTGATGACATCAATAAACTCCTTTATTATATCAATATCCCATCGGTTTTTGGCCCACTTTTATATAATCATTGCATTGATTTGGTACTTAATTGCTTTAAAGTTGATAAATGCAGTAATTCAGGAGTGTTTTGTGAAGACATGCTAAAAGGCGCATACCTTGGAGCTAAAATGAAGACATTAGAAGAATACTGATTTCTGACTACATACCCCGTATCCAACAAAAGAGATATGGCGTATCAGCGCCTGAGCTTCATAAGAAAATGCGTTTGACTAATTCCCAATACGACGTATCCTTTCTGTTTACATAACCGCGTATCCATGAAGAAAACTATTCAAAGAATACAGTAAATCAGGTAAATTGGGAATCATATCACTAATTGATGTATGAACAGCGCGACATCCCCAAGGGAATCTAACGCCCAATACGTCG
Source organism: Tanacetum coccineum (assembly GCA_026074375.1). Taxonomy (NCBI): domain Eukaryota; kingdom Viridiplantae; phylum Streptophyta; class Magnoliopsida; order Asterales; family Asteraceae; genus Tanacetum; species Tanacetum coccineum. Next base: position 82,889 of record BQNB010008189.1, read on the forward strand.
TATCGCCTTGCAGAATACAGCTAATCCGAGTCCTTTTTTAGACATTAATTAAATAGAAGACCCCAAAAAAACGAGTTCAATGTGCAATATCATATTCCTTTATACCAATAGCTCATTAAAGTACGAATTTAGAAAGAAGATCACCACCAAAGGTCAAGCATTGATCATCCAATCCATAAAGTACATCGTGTAAATTTTTACTCTCTTAATCCGTTTGATTTTTCATTTGTTGATTACGCTTGTAAAATTACAATGGTTGTGGGGGCTAATACCCCTCGGTATATAGCCATCTCTCAATGAAAGTTCAATGTTTTGATTTGTTTTAAAATTGATTTCTTAATTTATCGTTGATGTGCTTTAATTATGTCTGTATTATCGACCTTATACTTGTTATGTGTTTTGAATATGCGACCTATCTTTTCAACTGATCTAGTGATAAGCGACTCAAAGTAATCTAGATATCAGGGTAGCTCCTTCATACGTGTTTATATTACTGGCCCAATGGAATCAACAAATAACGTTCTGTCTTTGTCTTTGAATATGAGCTTAAGTTGGTCCAGTAGGTGACCCTTTTATGTTTAGCAATCATGCCTCTTGATTAACTGATAAAAGATTTGATATGTGACTACCAGATATATAAAACATCGTCAAACAATTAATAGGTAAAGTCCCGTTGAGGCCTAGGGTTTTAACAGATCACCATCTGCTTTGATTCCTAAGATAGATTATAAATTAAACTAAAGAGGAATGCTTTAAAGCGATACAATAATTGTGGACAGGATTATAATCGTATCTAGGTTCTTAGGATGATTCTCCGCTAAGTCTTAAGAATGATATGCCGCTTCGAGATAAGTAAGTCATAGCCCTAAAACAAACCAAAGCCAACATTAAACTGATATAATATGGCTTAATACGAGTTTTCATTTTCTATCATTTGGCTTGTACCAATTTTCTATCTTTTAATTTTCTTCTTTTGTGTTTATTGTCTATTGAATTGATATTTGTCTCCACCAAACCTGTGCCAGTCTCTCAGGCTGAAAACCCCCCATATCATTAAACCACATATATAGCATAGGTTTAACCAGTAAATAGAGTAATTAGAACTAATTAAAATACTGATAGAATATAGGATTAATGTTTCACTCTTAGTGTTCGACACCCTACTTACCGCGAAACTCCATCTTGACTGGGTACACTGCTCGTTAAAGTGTTGTTTTAGGTTTGTCGGCTAAATATAAATTTAAAACTTGATAATCAAATAATTGACCCTACACGACAACACATCAATGGGTTGGAACAAACGATCCCAATCATTTCTTGTTGGTGGGATACAAGGTTGTTGAGGAATAGGGTTTGGTACGAGTCCTGAACTAGATGTTGCAAGAGTCATAAATTGAAGCCCAGGTCCTGAACTGAATTATTCAAAAGCCATCGCTGTCAACTCATCGAACGTAACATGAATTGTTTCTATGATTTTCTGAGTTCTCCTGTTATAGATTCTGAAAGCTTTCTTTGCAGGCGCGTAACCAACAAAAATACCAATATCGGCCTTTGCATTTAGTTTACCCAAGTCCTCACTGTCATTGGTCGGATAACAGAGTGAACCAAAGACATAAAGAAATGATAAATCTAGCTTCTTGTCGTGCATCAGCTCATATGGAGTTTTGTTGTATCAAAGATAGATCAGGGAACGATTTTAGGTATAACAAGCTGTAATGAGTGCTTCGGCCCACAGAAATAATGAAGCTTTTAAAAATATCAACATTGTACGAGCAGATTCCACTAAAGTTCGGTTTGGTCTTTTGACAACACCGTTCTATTGAGGAGTGCGAGCAATAGATGTTTAATGCGAGATGCCAACATTTTCATAAAATTCAAAAAGAGTTTGATTAACAAATTTAGTTCCATTATTTGTTCTAACATTACGGACTATGGCGTTCAAACGAACTCTAACATTTTTGATACATTTAATGATAGAGTCAGGAGCTTCATCCTTTGATCTTAGAAATTTGACCCAAGTAAATCGTGAGTAATCATCAACAATTACCAAGATGTAATTTTTCCCATTAATGCTCTCCATACGCATCGGGCCACAAAGATCCATATGCAGAAGATAGAGTTTCTGTTAGCCTCAAATCATATTATTAATCTCGATCTTTATCTCATGTATGTTGTAATAGGCTAGAAGGATAAACGGGCTCGTGCACGTAATCTAATCTTGTACTAGTTCTGGACTAAGGTCCATTGTAATCCCGAGCCTGGCCCAAGACATTAAACCACGGCCCAACAAGCCTTACAAGGCCGACCCATTAAGTGGCATAAATACCCCTCTCCAAGTGTGGAGAGGGTTTTGGTTCTCATTTGTTACACACACTCTTTAGTGAAATCAACCACTTTGTTTTTCTTCTCTCTACTTTCTCTTTCTAACCTCTCTCTACTTTTCTTTCATTCTTCTCATCTTATTTTTCTTATGTTCATTATGGAAGTGAAATATTTTCTTGGTTCCAACATTTGGTATCACTCATGGTTCTATCTTGGTTCCTTTAGTGATTATTGTGGTTATTTGGAGCTTATTCTCGGCTTATTTAGGATTTTTTTTTGTTCGACTTTTTTTTTGGTTGTTTTGTTTGGTGCTATCTTTCACTAAACAGTTTGTGCCTTTTTCATATCATATTTGGGCAATTCGTGTCCACCAATCTCATATCTTGGGCCTAATCACTGTTACAACATTTTTTTATTTGGAAATCGGTTTCAACAACAAAGGGTAACAGGTTTATAGTGTAACATTTTTTAATTAAGTTTTCTTTTTATTGTCAATTATATAAAAGCTTATTAGGTCATAGCTTATTCTCAAGAGGTCTAGCTTTTTGTGGCTTATTATCTATGAAAGTAGCTTATTTACAAAGCTAAATCAAGGCTTAACTGAGTTATACAATGTTCTTATCTTCAAGCTTATTCAAGTTTTCTTGGTTGGCTTCTTAGTCACGGTTTGAATAAGAACAAGGACGAGTTTTTTGTGTTGTTACTCGTTGAGGTGGAGACATAGATCCACATTTTTAGTGACAAGGACGACAAAGACATTTTTGTTGGTTTCTCAAGGAGACAAAAGAAAGGACACCGGACTCCTAGCTTCTTCTTTAACTGGATACGCAGGTTTAACTTCCACCGGATACGCAGTTTTCAAGCCTCACCGGATTCGCAGGTAGTTCTATCAACCAGACTCACAGCTTGTTATATTAACCGGATTAGCATATTTCCAAGGAAACGGAATTAGCAACTATAGAATTGAACTTTAATAGTTTCAAGTCATTTCGAATTTTTCGGTTTCAATTGTCGGTTAGTTACGGGACTTATAATCTATACCATTACAATCGTGAACTAGTTTCGATCATCATGGTATATTCATTTATTACCGAAGACAACCGTACCATCCTGCGAGATTAAAAAACACTTTCGTTCATTGTTTAAGAAGTTCAAACGAAGAAAAAAAGAGAGGGAATCGTTGGTTTTAATAAACTAAATTTGGAATTTGGTAAAATCAGCCTCTGGACTTTAAATCCAATTCACAATTCATACTTACTTTGTTCATTAACCCTCTTTATTGAAATAGTCCTACACCGTTAGTCCTTATTCTTTTAAAACAGCCCGTTAGTCATCAAATATGAATCGTCATTGCACCGTTAGTCCTTATTTGAGTTTTAATCAACCGTTACTCATTTTAAGTTGAAAGTTTATGCACCGTTCGTCATTTTAGCTCATTATTCCTCAACAAAAACTCAAGTTCTTCAACTACAACAATGATTTCAACAACAATTAATCATTGTTTCACGGTTTCTTCTTGATTTTGTAAAATCTCGCAAAAGATTCCATTTCTTTTCTCGGTTTAAATCATAGATTTGTAAAATCCCGTGAACGTCAATTGATTCTAATCCATAACAACAATCACTTTACCTACTTAAGATCCTACAAATCATTTTCACTTCATAATTTAACAAATCATTCATCATTACAACTCCAATCATAACTTCCACAACCGACAGTCAAATGCATAACAACATCATGACAGCTGGATCAAGGGATCGTCCACCAATGCTTACAATGGGAAGATATGCTCAATGGAAATCACGTTTCTTAAGATACATTGATAAAAGAACAAATGGTGATGCCTTAAGGAAATGCATTTTGGAAGGTCCATACCAACCCAGCAGTTCTAGAACGAATAACAGTTGAGACAATCTTGACTATGTCTCCTGAAAACAAAGCTCATTATAAATTAGAAAGAGAAGCAATCCATTTGCTATTGACTGGAATTGGGGATGAAATCTACTCAACTGTTGATGCTTACAAGACAACTCATGAAATGTGGATAGCTATTGAAAGGCTACAACAAGGTGAATCTCTCAACATTCAAGATGTCAAGACTAATTTGTTTTGGGAATTTGGAAAATTCACTTCTCATGATGGAGAGTCCATGGAGTCTTACTACTCCAGATTTTACAAGATGATGAATGAAATAATAAGAAACAACTTGACAGTTGCTACGATGCAAGTCAATGTTCAGTTTCTTCAACAACTTCAACCAAAATGGTCAAGGTTTGTGACAATTGTCAAGCAACAACACGACTTGGATACAGTCTCATATCACAAGCTCTTTGACGTTCTAAAATAGTATCAAAAGGAAGTTAATGAAATCCGTGCTGAGAGAATAGCCAAGAATGTTAACCCATTAGAACTTGTTGCTGCTGCTCAACAATATCCAGATACTTATTATCAAGCACCACAATCTCACAAACCATATGCACTAACAACAAAACAAGCATCTTCCACCAGATCTAATGCATCTATCAAATTCAAAGGCAAAGAGATAGCCAAACCAATTACACCTCTATCTGAGTCAGCATCTGAAGAAGACAGTGATCCTGAACAAGCTCAGAGAGATAAGGATATGCATAAAAATTTGGCACTCATTGCAAAGTACTTCAAAAAGATCTACAAACCTACCACCAACTGTAACAACCGTGACTTGAGCAGGTTAGTCAAACCATTAGTGTTGACTTATGTGTCTGTTGCAATGTACGGTTTATGTGATTTTATGTGTTATACGTGTTTATATGTGTTTGTGTGGGATATGTGAGATTAGATAATCAATCCATTGAGCGTGATCGTCTTATTTGGATTGGATTTGTGTTAAAATTTGTTGAGCTCATTTCGTTCACTTTTGAGTGACGAGGAAATGGTTATTGAGATTTTAGCGTTTTTGTGTTAAATGTGTAAGTATTTATACGTATACGTATTTTTGTGTTAGTAATTTAAGATAAATTTAGGATTAGAGTTAAGTATGAGAAAATGAGTTATTTGGATGGAGGAAATTTCTCTTTTTTATCACTTATAGTGATATGGAATTGAATAAGTATTTTGAAGAATTGTTTTGGTTAATAAAGTGTTGTCTAGGTGATGGCATTCAAAATGATGTACGCGTTTTTTTTGTCATTTGTGTAGAAATCGAGTTTGTTAAAATTTGAGAGTTTTTGTGTAAACTTTCATATATAGAAAGTGAATTTGGAAATGTAAAGTTTTTTTAAAAAGCGGTAAAACGTAGTTTTTACAAAAGAAAAGGTTTTGGAGATTGTTTATGTTTTTTATAAATTATAAAATCTTCTAGTTCTTTTAGTAAGTAAATAAAGAAAAAAATTATTTTTTGGTATGAAATAGTAAAACGGGAATGTAAAAAAAAGGAAAAGAAGTCCAAGTTGGGCTCAAGATTGTAGAAAGGGTTTACATTAGGCCTATATAGCAAACCAAGGATTGATATACAGATTTTTTTTCTCACCCCTTCTCCTTGGTCGAACGAATCCTCATTGAGAAAGAAAAAAAAATGTTTTTTTTTTTATCAAGGTATTAAGGTAATCATTATTTTCCTAGTTTAATCTTTTTGTTAGTTATTTATGTTTAAATTTATGTATCTAAACATGATGGATTAGTTTTTTATCATAAAATTAATAGGTTTTCTTTTAGGTTCAGTCTTCTGTAATAATGGTGAATTAATGATTAGGGTTCATAATTGTAAGTGGTTTTATGCGTTTGTAATGATGGAATTAGTCGGGCTTGAATTAATGAGTTGTGGTGTTTAATTAATGTGAGAATTTAGGTATGATTTTGGGCGAATAATCTCATGATGGAGAATGCAAAACAAACATGATTCTTTTTTTTTAATACTTGTATCTTCTTTGAATCTTCTTTCAAAAAAATCTAGCATCGAAGGTTTTTATGGTGGGAAGGGGTCAATGTTGTTTACAAGACTCGTTGTCAAAACTGTGTTTTCAGACGAATTTTGATATGTCATATTAAGTCGAGGTGCAAAAACCCTACTTAAGATGTGTTTTAAATTTAGCTCCAATTTTACAGGAAAATAATTATTGTTCTATTAAGGAAGTAAACCCTCAAAAGTACTAAGGATAAAAATTAATTTTAGTTGGGTTTTTAAGTCGAAACTTTTTTGTGTGCAATCAGACCCGAAATTGACAGTTTGTAAGTTTGGATTTCTCAAAGGTTTATACTTAGGGGATTTGTTTGAACGAATGCATGAGCTTTTGGGGGTACTTAATATACACATTGTGGGGTCATGTGTGAATTTTTGTCTTGGGAATTATAAATGACGTTTTGTAGGGTTTTGGTCGTGCAAGTTGGGTCAAAATTCTGATTAGATGAGAGTTTATAAGTGTTTAGATAATAAAAGTAAAGAGTAAATAAAGGTTTCTAATGAAGGTGTATAATGATTTTGTTGAGAGTCTTTCATATTTTATAGATGATATTAGTCCATCATTAGGTTTGTTTTATTGGATTTAATCGTTTTGATTACATGATGGTAACATATGGCTTTTTATTGTGTATAGTTGTTAAGGAAGGAGTTTGAATTGCTTGTAGCTGCGCAAACAGGTGAGTGTCATAGCCCCTATCTTTTCTAAGATCTTTCATTGGGGTGAAAACGATGCAATGAGTATTGAATGTTTTATTACTGTGATATTTGATGGTTGAGCTGAAAATGCATGTGCTTTATGACTATTACTTGCTATGTGTTGAATGAGAATGACAAGTGGAGCAGGGTTGGATTGGATCGTTGGATCATTCCTTCCTCACTTGGGTTGAGCCGAGCTTCTTTTGAACTGAACTATTTTGTTTGAGCTATATTGATGTGAACTGTGTTGAATTGAGCTGAATGATTTGTAGTATGTGATAGTTCATGATATGCTATGCAACTTTTTATCTTTATCACAGTAATGTTTGAATTGTTTTGAAATGTTTTGAGGTTGGTGTCTAAAACCTATGGCATCTCACCAACCTAGTGTTGACGTGTTTTAGCATCGTTTTCAGGTAACTCAGGTGATCGAAATTGATGTTAGGAGAGTTGCTAGTGAGACCATAAGATGCAAGTTGAAGATCTATGATTTTGCTATGCCGTTTTATTTGAGCAATATGTTGATTTGATTTCTAGACTTTGTTTTGATATTATAAGACTTGTATAGATGGTAATCCTTATCATTCATATTTGGTCGTTGGTTTTTTTGTTGGATGTTATCATGACACGTTGTGTCTTTGCATTTATTACACTATTTAGTATTCCTCTATAAAGATACCATGTACTATGTTAATATCTTTCATGTTATGCCTCGCGTTTCTGCCTTAGCGGGGTGTGACAGAATTGGTATTCAGAGCCAACGTTATAGAGAATTAGGTGGTTGAACCTAGACTATAACCTAGGAGTCCTGGAAGTAGACGCATTTAGGGTATAAGTGTTTGTGTACGTATATACTGTATGTTCCCGCTATCTTTAAGCTTGAAATTCTCTCTATTTTTGATTTACTACTATATAATATAAAATATATATTTTTTCATTATGGGGATCTAATAGTATATACCCCTTTGTTATTCTTTTAGTCATGTCTTCCCCTACCCTTAGGAGATATCGTTGGGAGATTGTTTACCTCAATGGACCCGCGAAGTTGGGTGACTTTTGAGAGAGAAAAGTCAAACCCAAG